>JAPZAG010000727.1:0-33865 GCA_027475135.1 Bactrocera correcta | reverse complement strand
ATTAAAGTTACTTAACCTTCTTTATCCTACTGAAGTTTACATAAAGCCATAACGGTATAACGGCAGTGCTTTTGGGAAGAATTCCGTAATCTTATATTTAGGTACAAAGTCGATTTTGTTGCATATACACATTTAGCAATCGATATCGAGATGCCTCGACTCATTACCTTAATATATTTAAGTTAATAAACCTTCTTTAACGATCTAAATTTGGCATATAGCCAAGGCGGTATTACGGCAGTGCTTTTAGAAGAATTCCGTAATCTTCTATTTAGGTATAAAGTCGATTTTCTTGTATTTACATATTAAGAAATCGATATCGAAATGCTTCAAATCATTAGTTTAACATATTTAAGTTAATTAACCCTCTCTATCTTACTGAATTCTACATAAAGCCTTAACGACATAACGGCAGTGCATTTAAAAGAATTCCGTTATCTTATATTTAGGTATAAATTCGATTTGCTTGTATATACACATTTAGCAAGCGATATCGAATTGCTTCAAATCATTAGTTTAACATATTTAAGTAATTAACCTTCTTTAACGTATTGAAGTTGATATAAAGCCATAGCGGCATAACGGCAGTGCATTTAGAAGAATTCCGTAATCTTATATTTAGGTATAAATTCGATTTTCTTGTATATACACATTTAGCAAGCGATATCGAAATGCTTCAAATCATTAGTTTAACATATTTAAGTTAATTAACCTTTTTTAACGTATTGAAGTCTACAAAAGCCTTGACGGCATAACGGCAGTGTATTTAGAAGAATTCCGTAATCTTATAGTTAGGTATAAAGTCGATTTTCTTGTATATACACATTCAGCAATCGATATCGAAATGCTTCAAATCATAAGTTTAACTTATTTAAGTTAATTTACCTTCTTTAACGTATTGAAGTCTACAAAAGCCTTGACGGCATAACGGCAGTGCATTTAGAAGAATTCCGTAATCTTTTAATTAGGTATAAAGTCGATTTTCTTTTATATGCACATTTAGCAATCGATATTGAAATGCTTCAAATCATTAGTTTAACATATTTAAGCTAATTAACCTTCTTTAACGTATTGAAGTTCATATAAAGCCATGGCGGCATAACGACAGTGCATTTAGAAGAATTCCGTTATCTTATATTTAGGTATAAAGTCGATTTCCTTGTATATACACATTTAGCAAGCGATATCGAATTGCTTCAAATCATTAGTTTAACATATGTAAGTTAATTAGCCTTCTTTATCTTACTGAAGTTTACATAAAGCCATAGCGGTATAACGGCAGTGCATTTGGAAGAATTCCGTAAACTTATATTTAGGTATAAAGTCGATTTTGTTGTATATACACATTTAGCAATCGATATCGAGATGTTTCAACTCATTAGCTTAACATATTTAAGTTAATAAACCTTCTTTAACGAACTGAAGTTGGCATAAAGCCATGGCGGCATAACGGTAGTGCATGTAGAAGAATTCCGTTATCTTATATTTAGGTATAAAGTCGATTTTTTTGTATATACACATTTAGCAGGCGATATCGAAATGCTTCAAATCATAAGTTTATCATATTTAAGTTAATTAACCTTCTTTAACGTATTGAAGTTGATATAAAGCCATGGCGGCATAACGGCAGTGCATTTAGAAGAATTCCGTAATCTTATATTTAGGTATAAAGTCGATTTTCTTGTATATACACATTTAGCAAGCGATATCGAAATGCTTCAATTCATTAGTTTAACATATTTAAATTAATTAACCTTCTTTAACGTATTGAAGTTGATATAAAGCCATGGCGGCATAACGGCAGTGCATTTGGAAGAGTTCCGTAATCTTATATTTAGGTATAAAGTCGATTTTGTTGAATATACACATTTAACAATCGATATCGAAATGCTGCAACTCATTAGTTTAACATATTTAAGTTAATAAACCTTCTTTAACGAACTGAAGTTGGCATAAAGCCATGGCGGCATAACGGCAGTGCATTTAGAAGAATTCCGAAATCTTAAATTTAGGTATAAATTCGATTTTCTTGTATATACACATTTAGCAAGCGATATCGAAATGCTTCAAATCATTAGTTTAACATATTTAAGTTAATTAACCTTCTTTAACGTATTGAAGTCTACAAAAGCCTTGACGGCATAACGGCAGTGTATTTAGAAGAATTCCGTAATCTTATATTTAGGTATAAAGTCGATTTTCTTGTATATACACATTCAGCAATCGATACCGAAATGCTTTAAATCATTAGATTAAAATATTAAATGAATAAACATTTTTTAGCTTACTGAAGTTTACATAAAGCCTTAACAGTATAACGGCAGCGCATTTAGAAGAATTCCGTTATATTATATTTAGGTAAAAATTCGATTTTCTTGTATATACACATTTAGCAAGCGATATCGAAATGCTTCAAATCATTACTTTAACATATTTAAGTTAATTAACCTTCTTTCTCCTACTGAAGTTTACATAAAGCCATAACGGTATAACGGCAGTGCATTTGGAAGAATTCCGTAATCTTATATTTAGGTATAAAGTCGATTTTGTTGTATATACACATTTAGCAATCGATATCGAGATGCTTCAACTCATTAGCTTAACGTATTTAAGTTAATGAACCTTCTTTAACGATCTGAATTTGGCACATAGCCACGGCGGTATAACGGCAGTGCACGTGGAAGAATTCCGTAATCTTATATTTAGATATAAAGTCGATTTTCTTGTATATACACATTTAGCAATCGATAACGAAATGCTTCAAGTCATTAGTTAAACATATTTACGTTAATTAACCTTCTTTATCTTACTGAAGTTTACATAAAGCCATAACGGTATAACGGCAGTGCATTTGGAAGAACTCCGCAATCTTATATTTAGGTATAAAGTCGATTTTGTTGTATATACGTATTTAGCAATCGATAACGAAATGCTTCGAATCATTTGTTTAACATATTAAGTTAATAAACATTTTTTAGCTTACTGAAGTCTACAAAAAGCCTTAACGGTATAGCCGCAGTGCATTTAGAAGAATTCCGTAATGTTATAATTTTATATTTAGGTATAAAGTCGATTTTCTTGTATTTTCGCATTTAGCAATCGATATCGAAATGCTTCAAACCATTAGTTTAACATATTTAGAATAATTAACCTTCTTTAACGTATTGAAGGTGATACAAAGCCATGGTGGCATAACTACAGTATATTTGGAAGAATTCCGTAATCTTATATTTAGGTATGAAGTCAATTTTCTTGTATATACACATTTTTCAATCGATATCGAAATGCTTCAAATCAAAAGTTTAACATATTTAAGTTAATTAATCCTCTTTGTCTTAGTGAAGTCTACAAACGCCTTAACGCCATAACGGCAATGCATTTTGAAGAGTTCCGTAATCTTATATTTAGTTATAAAGTCGATTTTGTTGTATATACGTATTTAGCAATCGATAACGAAATGCTTCAAGTCATTAGTTTAACATATTTAAGTTAACATATTTAAGTTATTTAACCTTCTTTATCTTACTGAAGTTTACATAAAGCCATAACGGTATAACAGCAGTGCATTTGGTAGCATTCCGTAAACTTATATTTAGGTATAAAGTCGATTTTGTTGTACATACATATTTAGCAATCGATATTGAGATACTTCAACTCATAAGTTTAAAATATTTAAGTTAATAAACCTTCTTTAACGAACTGAAGTTGGCATGAAGCCATGGCGGCATAACGGCAGTGCATGTAGAAGAACTCCGTTATCTTATATTTAGGTATAAAGTCGATTTTCTTGTATATACACATTTAGCAAGCGATATCGAAATGCTTCAAATCATTAGCTTTACATATTTAAGTTAATTAACCTTCATTAACGTATTGAAGTTGATATAAAGCCATGGCGGCATAACGGCAGTGCATTTAGAAGAATCCCGTTATCTTATATTTAGGTATAAATTCGATTTTGTTGTATATACGCAGTTAGCAATCGACATCGAAATGCTTCAACTCATTAGTTTAACATATTTAAGTTAATAAACCTTCTTTAACGATCTGAAGTTGGCATAACGGCAGTGGATGTAGAAGAATTCCGTAATCTTATATTAGGCATAAAGTCGATTTTCTTGTATATACACATTTTTCAATCGATATCGAAATGCTTCAAACCATTAGTTTAACATATTTAGAAAAATTAACCTTCTTTAACGTATTGAAGGTAATACAAAGCCATGGTGGCATAACGACAGTATATTTGGAAGAATTCCGTAATCTTATATTTAGGTATAAAGTCGATTTTCTTGTATATACACATTTTGCAATCGATATCGAAATGCTTCAAATCAAAAGTTTAACATATTTAAGTTAATTAACCTTCTTTAACGTATTGAAGTTGATATAAAGCCATGGCGGCATAACGGCAGTGCATTTAGAAGAATTCCGTAATCTTATATTTAGGTATAAAGTCGATTTTGTTGTTTATACACATTTAGCAATCGATATCGAAATGCTTCAAACCATTAGTTTAACATATTTAGAAAAATTAACCTTCTTTAACGTATTGAAGGTAATACAAAGCCATGGTGGCATAACGACAGTATATTTGGAAGAATTCCGTAATCTTATATTTAGGTATAAAGTCGATTTTCTTGTATATACGCATTTAGCAATCGATATCGAAATGCTTCAAATCAAAAGTTTAACATATTTAGAATAATTAACCTTCTTTAACGTATTGAAGGTAATACAAAGCCATGGTGGCATAACGACAGTATATTTGGAAGAATTCCGTAATCTTATATTTAGGTATAAAGTCGATTTTGTTGTATATACACATTTAGCAATCGATATCGAGGTGCTTCAACTCACTAGTTTAACATATTTAAGTTAATTAACCCTCTCTATCTTACTGAAGTCTACAAAAGCCTTGACGGCATAACGGCAGTGCATTTAGAAGAATTACGTAATCTTATATTTAAGTATAAAGTCGATTTTCTTGTATTTACACATTTAGCAATCGATATCGAAATGCTTCCAATCATTAGGTTAACATATTTAAGTTAATTAACTTTCTTTAACGTAATGAAGGTGATATAAAGCCATGGCGGCATAATGTCAGTGCATGTAGAAGAATTCCGTAATCTTATATTTAAGTATGTAGTCGATTTTCTTGTATTTACACATTTAGCAGTCGATACTGAAATGCCTCAAATCATTAGTTTAACATATTTAAGTAAATTAATCCTCTTTATCTTACTGAAGTCTACAAAAGCCTTAACGGCATAACGGCAGTGCATTTGGAAGAGTTCCGTAATCTTATATTTAGGTATTAAGTCGATTTTGTTGTATATACGCATTTAGCAATCGACATCGAAATGTTTCAATTTATTAGTTTAACATATTTAAGTTAATTAACCTTCTTTAGCGATCTGAAGCTGGCATAACGGCAGTGGATGTAGAAGAATTCCGTAATCTTATATTAGGCATAAAGTCGATTTTCTTGTATATATAAATTTTTCAATCGATATCGAAATGCTTCAAATCATTTGTTTAACATATTATGTTAATAAACATTTTTTAGCTTACTGAAGTCTAAAAAAAGCCTTAACGGTATAGCGGCAGTGCATTTAGAAGAATTCCGTAATGTTATAATTTCATATTTAGGTATAAAGTCGATTTTCTTGTATTTTCACATTTAGCAATCGATATCGAAATGCTTCAAACCATTAGTTTAACATATTTAGAATAATTAACCTTCTTTAACGTATTGAAGGTGATACAAAGCCACGGTGGCATAACGACAGTATATTTGGAAGAATTCCGTAATCTTATATTTAGGTATAAAGTCCATTTTCTTGTATATACACATTTAGCAATAGATATGGAAATGCGTCAAATTATAAGTTTAACATATTTAAGTTAATTAGCCTTCTTTAACGTATTGAAGTTGATATAAAGCCATGGCGGCATAACGGCAGTGCATTTAGAAGAATTCCGTAATCTTATATTTAGGTATAAAGTCGATTTTCTTGTACATATATACACATTTAGCAATCGATATCAAAGATGCTTAAAACTAAATTAGTTTAACATTTTTAAAGAATAATTTACCTTCTTTAACGTATTAAAGGGTTGGCAAAGCCATGGTGGCATTACGGCAGTATATTTGGAAGAATTCCGTTATCTTATATTTAGGTATAAAGTCGATTTTGTTGTATATACACATTTAGAATCGATATCAAAGGTGCTTAAAACTAAACTAGTTTAACATTTTTAAGTTAATTAACCTTTTTTATCTTACTGAAGTCTACAAAAGCCTTGACGGTATAACGGCAGTGCATTTAGAAGAATCCCGTTATCTTATTTTTAAAGGTATAAATTTGATTTTGTTGTATTTACGCATTTAGCAATCGATATCAAAGATGTTTCCCAATCATTGGGTTTAACATATTTAATTTAAATTTAAACCCTTTCTTTAACGAAATTAAAGGGTTGATATAAAGCCATGGCGGCATAATGTCAGTGCATTTAGAAGAATTCCGTTATCTTATTTTTAAAGGTATAAAGTCGATTTTGTTGTATTTACGCATTTAGAAAGTCGATACGAAATCCCTTCAAATCATTAGTTTAATATGTTTAAGTTAATTAACCTTTTTTAAATCTTATTGAAGTTGTATAAAACCTTGGCGGCATAAAGACAGTGCATTTGGAAAAAGTTCCGCAGTCTTATTTTTAGGTATTAAGTCGATTTTGTTGTATATAAACATTTAGCAATCAATCGAAATGTTTAAAATTTATTAGTTTAACATATTTAAGTTAATTAACCTTTTTTAAAGCGATCTAAAGGGGCTTGGGCCATAACGGCAGTGGATGTAGAAGAATTCCGTAATCTTATTTTTAGGTATAAAGTCGATTTTCTTGTATATAAAACATTTTTCTATCGATATCGAAATGCTTCAAATCATTTGTTTAACATTTTAAATGTTAATAAACATTTTTTAGCTTACTGAAGTCTAAAAAAAGGCCTTAACGGTATAGCGGCAGTGCATTTAGAAGAATTCCGTAATGTTATAATTTTATATTTAGGTATAAAGTCGATTTTCTTGTATTTTCACATTTAGCAACCCGATATCGAAATGCTTCAAACCATTAGTTTAACATATTTAAAAATAATTAACCTTCTTTAACGTATTGAAGGTGATACAAAGCCATGGTGGCATAACGAAAAGTATATTTGGAAGAATTCCGTAATCTTATATTTAGGTATAAAGCCCGATTTTCTTGTATATACACATTTAGCAATAGATATGGAAATGCGTCAAATTATAAGTTTAACATATTTAATTTAAATTTAAAGCCTTCTTTAACGTATTGAAGTTGATATAAAGCCATGGCGGCATAACGGCAGTGCATTTAGAAGAATTCCGTAATCTTATATTTAGGTATAAAGTCGATTTTCTTGTACATATATACACATTTAGCAAGCGATATCGAGATGCTTCAACTCATTAGCTTAACATATTTAAGTTAATTTACCTTCTTTAACAATCTGAAGTTGGCATATAGCCACGGCGGCATTACGGCAGTGCATGTAGAAGAATTCCGTTATCTTATATTTAGGTATAAAGTCGATTTCGTTGTATATACACATTTAGATATCGACATCGAAATGCTTCAAATCAATAGTTTAACATATTAAGTTAATAAACATTTTTTATCTTACTGAAGTCTACATAAAGCCTTAACGGTATAACAGCAGTGCATTTAGAAGAATCCCGTTATCTTATATTTAGGTATAAATTTGATTTTGTTGTACGTACGCATTTAGCAATCGACATCGAGATGCTTCAACTCATTAGTTTAACATATTTAAGTTAAGTAACCTTCTTTAACGTATTGAAGTTGATATAAAGCCATGGCGGCATAACGACAGTGCATTTAGAAGAATTCCGTTATCTTATATTTAGGTATAAAGTCGATTTTGTTGTATATACGCATTTAGCAATCGATATCGAAATGCTTCAAAGCATTAGTTTAATATGTTTAAGTTAATTAACCTTCTTTAACGTATTGAAGTTGATATAAAACCATGGCGGCAAAAACAGCATTTGGAAGAATTCCGCATCTTATTTTTAGGTATAAAGAATTTTCTTGTATATACATTTAGCAATCAATACGAAATGCTTCAAATCATAGTTTAACATATTTAAGTTAATAACCTTCTTTAACGATCTGAAGTTGATAAAAGCCATGGCGGCATAACGCAGTGCATTAGAAGAATTCCGTAATCTTATATTTAGGTATAAAGTCGATTTTTTGTATAACACATTTAGCTATCGATATCGAAATGCTTCAAAGCATTGTTTAACTATATTTAAGTTAATAAACATTTTTTAGTATGAAGTTACAAATTAACGCATAGCGAAAGCAGTGCATTTAGAAGAATTCCGTATCTTATTTTTAGGTATAAAGTCGATTTTCTTGTATATACACATTTAGCAATCATATCGAAATGCTTCAAATCATTAGTTTAACATATTTAAGTTAATTAACCTTCTTTAACGATCTGAAGTTACATAAGCCATGGTGGCATAACGGCAGTGCATTTGAAGAATTCCGTAATCTTATATTTAGGTATAAAGTCGATTTTCTTGTATATACACATTTAGCAATCGATATCGAAATGCTTCAAATCATTAGTTTAACATATTTAAGTTAATAAACCTTCTTTAACGTATCTGAAGTTGATATAAAGCCATGCGGTATACGGCAGTGCATTTAGAAGAATTCCGTAATCTTCATATTTAGGTATAAAGTCGATTTTCTTGTATTTTCACATTTAGCAATCGATATCGAAATGCTTCAAATCATTAGTTTAACATATTTAAGTTAATTAACCCTCTCTATCTTACTGAATCTACATAAAGCCTTAACGGCATAACGGCAGTGCATTTAAAAGAATTCCGTTATCTTATATTTAGGTATAAAGTCGATTTTCTTGTGTATACACATTTAGCAAGCGATATCGAGATACTTCAACTCATTAGCTTAACATATTTAAGTTAATTAACCTTCTTTAACGTATTGAAGTTGATATAAAGCCATGGCGGCGTAACGGCAGTGCATTTGAAAGAGTTCCGTAATCTTATATTTAGGTATAAAGTCGACTTTCTTGTATATACTCATTTAGCAATCGATATCGAAATGCTTCAAATCATTATTTTAAAATATTTTTAAGTTAATTAACCTTTTTTAAATTTTAAACTGAATTTATATAAAGCCTTGGCGGCATAACGGCAGTGCTTTTAAAGAAGAATTCCGTAATCTTATATTTAGGTATAAAGTCGATTTTCTTGTGTATACACATTTAGCAAGCGATATCGAGATACTTCAACTCATTAGCTTAACATATTTAAGTTAATTAACCTTCTTTAACGTATTGAAGTTGATATAAAGCCATGGCGGCGTAACGGCAGTGCATTTGAAAGAGTTCCGTAATCTTATATTTAGGTATAAAGTCGACTTTCTTGTATATACTCATTTAGCAATCGATATCGAAATGCTTCAAATCATTAGTTTAATATATTTAAGTTAATAAAGCTTCTTTAACGTAATAAAGGTGATATAAAGCCATAACGGCATAACGGGAGTGTATTTCGGTGAATTCCGTAATCTTATATTTAGGTATAAAGTCGATTTTCTTGTAAATACACATTTAGCAGGCGATATCGAAATGCTTCAAATCATTAGTTTATCATATTTAAGTTAATTAACCTTCTTTAACGTATTGAAGTTGATATAAAGCCATGGCGGCATAACGGCAGTGCATTTAGAAGAATTCCGTAATCTTATATTTAGGTATAAAGTTGATTTTCTTGTGTATACACATTTAGCAAGCGATATCGAGATACTACAACTCATTAGCTTAACATATTTAAGTTAATTAACCTTCTTTAACGTATTGAAGTTGATATAAAGCCATGGCGGCGTAACGGCAGTGCATTTGAAAGAGTTCCGTAATCTTATATTTAGGTATAAAGTCGACTTTCTTGTATATACTCATTTAGCAATCGATATCGAAATGCTTCAAATCATTAGTTTAATATATTTAAGTTAATAAAGCTTCTTTAACGTAATGAAGGTGATATAAAGCCATAACGGCATAACGGGAGTGTATTTCGGTGAATTCCGTAATCTTATATTTAGGTATAAAGTCGATTTTCTTGTATTCATACATATAGCAATAGATATCGAAATGCTTCAAATCATTAGTTTAAAATATCTAAGTTCATAAAGCTTCTTTAACGAACTGAAGTGTGCATAAAGCAATGGCGGCATAACGGCAGTGCATTTGGAAGAATTCCGTAATCCTATATTTAGGTATAAAGTCGATTTTGTTGTATATACGCATTAAGCAATCGATATCGAAATGCTTCCAATAACTGGTTTAACATATTTAAGTTAATAAACCTTCTTTAACGAACTGAAGTTAACATAAAGCCATAACGGCAATGCATTTAGAAGAATTCCGTTATCTTATATTTAGGTATAAAGTCGATTTTCTTGTATATACTCATTTAGCAATCGATATCGAAATGCTTCAAATCATTAGTTTAACATATTTAAGTTAATAAAGCTTCTTTAACGTAGTGCGTTTGGAAGTGTTCCGTAATTTTGTATTTAGATATAAAGTCGACTTTCTTGTATATACTCATTTAGCAATCGATAACGAAATGCTTCAAATCATAACTTTAATATATTTCAGTTAATAAAGCTTCTTTAATGTAATGAAGGTGATATAAAGCCATAACGGCATAACGGGAGTGCATTTCGATGAATTCCGTAATCTTATATTTAGGTATAAAGTCGATTTTCTTGTATTCATACATATAACAATCGATATCGAAATGCTTCAAATCATTAGTTTAAAATATTTAAGTTAATAAACCTTCTTTAACGAACCGAAGTGTGCATAAAGCCATGGCGGCATAACGGCAGTGCATGTAGAAGAATTCCGTTAGCTTATATTTAGGTATAAAGTCGATTTTTTTGTATATACGCATTAAGCAATCGATATCGAAATGCTTCAAATAACTGGTTTAACATATTTTAGTTAACAAACCTTCTTTAACGAACTAAAGTTAACATAAAGCCATAACGGCAGTGCATTTAGAAGAATTTCGTTATCTTATATTTAGGTATAAAGTCGATTTTCTTGTATATACACTTTTAAAAATTTAGCAATCGATATCGAGATGCTCATCTAGTTTAACATATTTAAGTTAATAAACCTCTTAACGAACCGAAGTGTGCATAAAGCCATGGCGGCATAACGGCAGTGCATGTAGAAGAATTCCGTTAGCTTATATTTAGGTATAAAGTCGATTTTTTTGTATATACGCATTAAGCAATCGATATCGAAATGCTTCAAATAACTGGTTTAACATATTTAAGTTAATAAACCTTCTTTAACGAACTGAAGTTCATAAAGCCATAACGGCAGTGCATTTGAAGAATTCCGTTATCTTATATTTAGGTATAAAGTGATTTTCTTGTATATACATTTGCAATCGATATCGAATGCTTCAAATCATTAGTTTAACATATTTAAGTTAATAAACCTTCTTTAACGAACGAAGTGGCATAAAGCCATGGCGGCATAACGGCAGTGCATGTAGAAGAATTCCGTTACTTATATTTAGGATAAAGTCGATTTTTTTGTATATACCATTAGCAATCGTACGAAATGCTTCAAATAATGGTTTAACATATTTAAGTTAATAAACCTTTTTAACAACTGAAGTTAACATAAGCATAACGGCAGTGCATTTGGAAGAATTCCGTAATCTTATATTTAGGTATAAGTCGATTTTCTTGTATAAATTTGCAATCGATATCGAATGCTTCAATCTTAGTTTAACATATTTAAGTTAATAAACCTCTTTAACGAACCGAAGTTGCATAAAGCCATGGCGGCATAACGGCAGTGCATGTAGAAGAATTCCGTTACTTATATTTAGGATAAAGTCGATTTTTTTGTATATACCATTAAGCAATCGATACGAAATGCTTCAAATAATGGTTTAACATATTTTAGTTAAAAACCTTTTTAACAACTTAAGTTACAAAACCATAACGGCAGTGCATTTGAAGAATTTCGTTATCTTAATTTAGGTATAAAGTCGATTTTCTTGTATAAATTTGCATCGATATCGAAATGCTTCAAATCATTAGTTTAACATATTTAAGTTAATAAACCTTCTTTAACGAACGGAAGTGGCATAAAGCCATGCGGCATAACGGCAGTGCATGTAGAAGAATTCCGTTATCTTATATTAAGGAATAAAGTCGAATTTCTTGTATATACCATTTAGCAATCGATAACGAAATGCTTCAAATCATTAGTTTATCATATTTAAGTTAATTACCTTTTTATCTTACTGAAGTTTACAAAAGCCATAACGGCAGTGCATTTGGAAGAATTCCGTAATCTTATATTTAGGTAAAAGTCGATTTTCTTGTATATATATATTCCAATCGATATCGAGATGTTCAACTCATTAGTTTAACATATTTAAGTTAATAAACCTTCTTTACGAACTGAAGTGTGCATAAAGCCATGGCGGCATAACGGAGTGCATGAGAAGAATTCCGTAATCTTATATTAGGTATAAAGTCGATTTTCTTGTTTATACACATTTAGCTATCGATATCGAAATGCTTCAAATCATTAGTTTATCATATTTAAGTTAATTATTTATTTATCTTACTGAAGTTTACAAAAAGCCATAACGGTATAACGGCAGTGCATTTGGAAGGATTCCGTAATCTTATATTTAGGTATAAAGTCAATTTTCTTGTATATATATATTCGCAATCGATATCGAGATGCTTCAACTCATTAGTTTAAAATATTTAAGTTAATAAACCTTCTTTAACGAACTGAAGTGTGCATAAAGCCATGGCGGCATAACGGCAGTGCATTTAGAAGAATTTCGTTATCTTATATTTAGGTATAAAGTCGATTTTCTTGTATATACACATTTAGCAGTCGATATCGAAATGTTTCAAATCATTAGTTTAACATATTTAAGTTAATAAACCTTCTTTAACGAACGGAAGTTGGCATAAAGCCATGACGGCATAACGGCAGTGCATGTAGAAGAATTCCGTTATCTTATATTAAGGAATAAAGTCGAATTTCTTGTATATACACATTTAGCAATCGATAACGAAATGCTTCAAATCATTAGTTTATCATATTTAAGTTAATTAAACTTATTTATCTTACTGAAGTTTACAAAGAGCCATAACGGTATAACGGCAGTGCATTTGGAAGAATTCCGTAATCTTATATTTAGGTAAAAAGTCGATTTTCTTGTATATATATATTCCTCAATCGATATCGAGATGATTCAACTCATTAGTTTAACATATTTAAGTTAATAAACTTTCTTTAGCGAACTGAAGTGTGCATAAAGCCATGGCGGCATAACGGTAGTGCATGCAGAAGAATTCCGTAATCTTATATATAGGTATAAAGTCGATTTTCTTGTTTATACACATTTAGCTATCGATATCGAAATGCTTCAAATCATTAGTTTATCATATTTAAGTTAATTACTTTATTTATCTTACTGAAGTTTACATAAAGCCATAACGGTATAACGGCAGTGCATTTGGAAGGATTCCGTAATCTTATATTTAGGTATAAAGTCAATTTTCTTGTATATATATATTCCGCAATCGATATCGAGATGCTTCAACTCATTAGTTTAAAATATTTAAGTTAATAAACCTTCTTTAACGAACTGAAGTGTGCATAAAGCCATGGCGGCATAACGGCAGTGCATGTAGAAGAATTCCGTTAGCTTATATTTAAGTATAAAGTCGATTTTCTTGTATATACACATTTAGCAATCAATATCGAGATGCTTCAAATCATTAGTTTGACATATTGAAGTTAATTAGCCATCTTTAACGTAATGAAGGTGATATAAAGCCATAACGGTATAACGGCAGTGCATTTGGAAGAATTCCGTAATCTTATATCTAGGAATAAAGTCGATTTTGTTGTATATATATAATTCGCAATCGATATCGAGATGCTTCAGCTCATTAGTTTAACATATTTAAGTTAATAAACCTTCTTCAACGAACCGAAGTGTGCATAAAGCCATGGCGGCATAACGGCAGTGCATGTAGAAGAATTCCGTTAGCTTATATTTAGGTATAAAGTCGATTTTTTTGTATATACGCATTAAGCAATCGATATCGAAATGCTTCAAATAACTGGTTTAACATATTTAAGTTAATAAACCTTCTTTAACGAACTGAAGTTAACATAAAGCCATAACGGCAGTGCATTTAGAAGAATTCCGTTATCTCATATTTAGGTATAAAGTCGATTTCCTTGTATATACGCATTTAGCAGTCGATATCGAAATGCTTCAAATCATTAGTTTAACATATTTAAGTTAATAAACCTTCTTTAACGAACGGAAGTTGGCATAAAGCCATGACGGCATAACGGCAGTGCATGTAGAAGAATTCCGTTATCTTATATTAAGGAATAAAGTCGATTTTCTTGTATATACACATTTAGCAATCGATAGCGAAATGCTTCAAATCATTAGTTTATCATATTTAAGTTAATTAACCTTATTTATCTTACTAACGGCAGTGCATTTGGAAGAATTCCGTAATCTTATATTTAGGTATAAAGTCGATTTTCTTGTATACATATATTCCGCAATCGATATCGAGATGCTTCAACTCATTAGTTTAACATATTTAAGTTAATAAACCTTCTTTAACGAATCGAAGTGTGCATAAAGCCATGGCGGCATAACGGCAGTGCAGGTAGAAGAATTCCGTTATCTTATATTAAGGAATAAAGTCGATTTTCTTGTATATACACATTTAGCAATCAATATCGAGATGCTTCAAATCATTAGTTTAACATATTTAAGTTAATTAGCCTTCTTTAACGTAATGAAGGTGATATAAAGCCATGGCACCATAACGACAGTACATTTGGAAGTATTCCGTAATCTTATGTTTAGATATAAATTCGATTTTTTTTATATACACATTTAGCAAGCGATATCGAAATGCTTCAAATCAATAGTTTACCAAATTTAAGTTAATTAACCTTCTTTAACGTATTGAAGTTGATATAAAGCCATTGCGGCATAACGACAGTACATTTGGAAGAATTCCGTAGTCTTATATTTAGATATAAAGTCGATTTTCTTGTATATATGCATTAAGCAATCGATATAGATATGCTTCAAATAACTGGTTTAACATATTTAAGTTAATAAACCTCCTTTAACGAACTGAACATTAATCCATAACGGTATAACGGCAGTGCATTTAGAAGAATTCCGTTATCTTGTATTTAGGTATAAAGTCGATTTTCTTGTATATACACATTTAGCAATCGATATCGAAATGCTTCAAATAACTGGTTTAACATATTTAAGTTAATAAACCTTCTTTAACGAACTGAAGTTAACATAAAGCCATAACGGCAGTGCATTTAGAAGAATTCTGTTATCTTATATTTAGGTATAAAGTCGATTTCCTTGTATACACACATTTAGCAGTCGATATCGAAATGCTTCAAATCATTAGTTTAACATATTTAAGTTAATAAACCTTCTTTAACGAACGGAAGTTGGCATAAAGCCATGGCGGCATAACGGCAGTGCATGTAGAAGAATTCCGTTATCTTATATTAATGTATAAAGTCGATTTTCTTGCATATACACAGTTAGCAATCGACTTCGAAATGCTTCAAATCATTAGTTTAACATATTTTAGTTCATTAGCCTTCTTTAACGTAATGAAGGTGATATAAACCATGGCGGCATAACGACAGTACATTTGGAAGTATTCCGTAACCTTATGTTTAGATATAAATTCGATTTTCTTTTATATACACATTTAGCAAGCGATATCGAAATGCCTCAAATCATTAGATTACCAAACTTAAGTTAATTAACCTTATTTAACGTATTGAAGTTGATATAAAGCCATGGCGGCATAACGACAGTACATTTGGAAGAATTCCGTAGTCTTATATTTAGGTATAAAGTCGATTTTCTTGTATATATGCATTAAGCAATCGATATCGATATGCTTCAAATAACTGGTTTAACATATCTAAGTTAATAAACCTCCTTTAACGAACTGAACATTAATCCATAATGGTATAACGGCAGTGCATTTAGAAGAATTCCGTTATCTTGTATTTAGGTATAAAGTCGATTTTCTTGTATATACACATTTAGCAATCGATATCGAAATGCTTCAAATCATTAGTTTAACATATTAAAGTTAATAAACTTTCTTTAACGAACGGAAGTTGGCTTAAAACCTTGGCGGCATAACGGCAGTGCATTTAGAAGAATTCCATAATCTTATATTTAGGTATAATGTCGATTTTCTTGTATATACACATTTAGCAATCGATACCGATATGCTTCAAATCATAAGTTTAACTTATTTAAGTTAATTATCCTTCTTTTTCTTACTGAAGTTTACATAAAGCCATAACGGTATAACAGCAGTGCATTTGGAAGAATTCCGTAATCTTATATCTAGGAATAAAGTCGATTTTCTTGTATATACACATTTAGCAATCGATATCGAGATGGTTCAACTCATTAGTTTCACATATTTAAGTTAATAAACCTTCTTTAACGATCTGAAGTTTGCATATAGCCATGACGGCATAACGGCAGTGCATGTAGAAGAATTCCGTAATCTTATATTTAGGTATAAAGTCGAGTTTCTTGTATATACACATTTAGCTATCGATATCGAAATGCTTCAAATCATTAGTTTAACATATTTAAGTTAATTAGCCATCTTTAACGTAATGAAGGTGATACAAAGCCATAACGGTATAACGGCAGTGCATTTGGAAGAATTCCGTAATCTTATATCTAGGAATAAAGTCGATTTTGTTGTATATACACATTTAGCAATCAATATCGAAATGCCTCTAATCATTATTTTAACATATTTAAGTTAATTAACCTTTTTTAACATATTGAAGTTGATACAAAGCCATGGCGGCATAACGACAGTACATTTGGAAGAATTCCGTAGTCCTATATTTAGGTATAAAGTCGATTTTCTAGTATATATGCATTAGGCAATCGATATCGAAATGCTTCTAATAACTGGTTTAACATATTTAAGTTAATAAACCTTCTTTAACGAACTGAACATAAATGTGCATGTAGAAGAATTCCGTTATCTTATATTTAGGTATTAAGTCGATTTTCTTTTATATACACATTTAGCAATCGATATCGAAATGCTTCAAATCATTAGTTTAACATATTTAAGTTAATAAACCTTCTTTAACGAACGGAAGTTGGCGTAAAGCCATGGCGGCATAACGGCAGTGCGTTTAGAAGAATTCCGTAATCTTATATAACGGCAGTTCATTTGGAAGGATTCCGTTATCTTATATCTAGGATTAAAATCGATTTTGTTGTATATACACATTTAGCAATCGATATCGAAATGCTTCAAATCATTAGTTTAACATATTAAGTTAATAAACATTTTTTCGCTTACTGAAGTCTACATAAAGCCTTAGCGGTATGACGGCAGTGCATTTAGAAGAATTCTGTAATGTTATAATTTTATATTTAGGTATAAAGTCGATTTTCTTGTATTTACACATTTAGCAATCGATATCGAAATGCTTCAAACCATTAGTTTAACATATTTAAAATAATTAACCTTCTTTAACGTATTGAAGGTGACATAAAGCCATGGCGGCATAACGACAGTACATGTGGAAGAATTCCGTAATCTCATATTTAGGTATAAAGACGATTTTCTTGTATATACACATTTTGCAATCGATATCAAAATGCTTCAAATAACTGGTTTAGCATATTTAAGTTAATTAACCTTCTTTATCTTACTGAAGTTCACATAAAGCCATAACGACAAAACGGCAGTATATGTGGCAGAATTCCGTAATCTGATATTCAGGTATAAAGTCGATTTTGTTGTACATACATATTTAGCAATCGATATCGAAATGCTTCAAACCATTAGTTTAACATATTTAAGTTAATTAACCTTTTTTACCGTAATGAAGGTTATACAAAGCCATGGCGGCATAACGAAGTGCATGTAGAAGAATTCCGTAAACTTCTATTTAGGTATAAAGTCGATTTTCTTGTATTTGCACATTTAGCAATCGATATCGAAAATCTTCAAATCATTAGTTCAACATATTTAAGTTAATTAACCTTCTTTAACGTAATGAAGGTGATATAAAGCCATGGCGGTATAACGACAGTGCATTTAGAAAAATTCCGTAATCTTATATTTAGGTATAAATTCGATTTTGTTGTATATAAGCATTTAGCAATCGATATCGAAAAGCTCCATATAACTGGTTTAGCATATTTAGGTTAATTAACCCCCTCTATCTTACTGAAGTTTACATAAAGCCATAACGGCATAACGGCAGTATGTTTGGGGGAATTCCGTAATCTTTTATTTAGGTATAAAATCGATTTTCTTGTACATACACATTTAGCAATCAATATCGAAATGCTGCAAATCATTCGTTTAGCATATTTAAGTAAATTAACCTTCTTTAACGTACTGAAATTTATATAATGCCATAGCGGCATAACGGCAGTGTATTTCGAAGAATTCCGTAATCTTATATTTAGATATAAAGCCAAATTTGTTGTATATACGCATTTAGCAATCGATATCGAAATTCTTCAAATCATTAGTTTAACATATTTAAAAAAATTAACTTTCTTTAACGTAATGAAGGTGATATAAAGCCATGGCAACCTAACGACAGTGCATTTAGAAGAATTCCGTAATCTTATATTTAGGAATAAATTCGATTCTGTTGTATATACGCATTTAGCAATCGATATCGAAATGCTTCAAATCATTAGTTTAACATATTTAAGTTAATTAACCTTCTTTATCCTACTGAAGTTTACATAAGGCCATAACGGTATAACGGCAGTGCATTTGGAAGAATGCCGTAATCAAATATTTAGGTATAAAGTCGATTTTGTTGTATATGCACATTTAGCAATCGATATCGAGTTGCTTCGACTCATTAGTTTAACATATTTAAGTTAATAAACCTTCTTTAACGAACTGAAGTTGGCATAAAGCCAAGGCGGCATAACGGCAGTGCCTGTAGAAGAATTCCGTTATCTTATATTTAGGTATAAAGTCGATTTTCTTGTATATACACATTTAGCAGGCGATATCGAAGTGCTTCAAATCATTAGTTTATCATATTTAAGTCAATTAGCCTTCTTTAACGAACTGAAGTTGGCATAAAGCCATGGCGGCATAACGGCAGTGCCTGTAGAAGAATTCCGTAATCTTCTATTTAGGTTTAAAGTCGATTTTCTTGTATTTACATATTAAGCAATCGATATCGAAATGCTTCAAATCATTAGTTTAACATATTTAAGTTAATTAACCCTCTCTATCTTACTGAATTTTACATTAAGCCTTAAGGCATAACGGCAGTGCATTTAAAAGAATTCCGTTATCTTATATTTAGGTATAAAGTCGATTTTGTTGTATATACACATTTAGCAAGCGATATCGAAATGCTTCAACTCATTAGTTTAACATATTTAAGTTAATAAACCTTCTTTAACGAACTGAAGTTGGCATAAAGCCATGGCGGCATAACGGCAGTGCCTGTAGAAGAATTCCGTTATCTTATATTTAGGTATAAAGTCGTATTTCTTGTATATACACATTTAGCAGGCGATATCGAAGTGCTTCAAATCATTAGTTTATCATATTTAAGTTAATTAGCCTTCTCTAACGTTTTGAAGTTGATATAAAGCCATGGCGGCATAACGGCAGTGCATTTAGAAGAACACCGTAATCTTATATTTAGGTATAAAGTCGATTTTCTTGTAAATACACATTTAGCAAGCGATATCGAAATGCTTCAAATCATTAGTTTAACAAATTTAAGTTAATTAACCTTCTTTAACGTATTAAAGTTGATATAAAGCCATGGCAGCATAACGGCAGTGCATTCAGAAGAATTTCGTAATCTTATATTTAGGTATAAAGTCGATTTTGTTGTATATACACATTTAGCAAGCGATATCGAAATGCTTCAACTCATTAGTTTAACATATTTAAGTTAATAGACCTTCTTTAACGAACTGAAGTTGGAATAAAGCCATGGCGGCATAACGACAGTGAATTTGGAAGAATTCCGTTATCTTATATTTAGGTATAAAGTCGATTTTGTTGTATATACACATTTAGCAATCGATATCAAGATGCTTCAACTCATTAGGTTAACATATTTAAGTTAATAAACCTTCTTTAACGATCTGAAGTTGGCATATAGCCAGGGCGGCTTTACGGCAGTGCATGTAGAAGAATTCCGTAATTTTATATTTAGGTATAAAGTCGATTTTCTTGTATATACACATTTAGCAGGCGATATCGAAATGCTTCAAATCATTAGTTTATCATATTTAAGTTAATTAACCTTCTTTAACGTATTGAAGTTGATATAAAGCCATGGCGGCATAACGGCAGTGCATTTAGAAGAATTCCGTAATGTTATAATTTTATATTTAGGTATAAAGTCGATTTTCTTGCATTATACACATTTAGCAATCGATATCGAAATGCTTCAAACCATTAGTTTAACATATTTAAAATAATTAACCTTCTTTAGCGTAATGAAGGTGATATAAAGCCATGACGGCATAGCGACAGTACCTGTGGAAAAATTCCGTAACCTTATATTTAGGTATAAAGTCGATTTTCTTGTATATATACATTTCACAATCGATTTTGAAATACTTCAAATCATGAGTTTAACACATATAAGAAATTAACCCTCTTTATCTTACTGAAGTCTACAAAAGCCTTAACGGCATAACGGCAGTGCATTTAGAAGAATTCCGTAATCTTATATTTAGGTATAAAGTCGATTCTCTCGTATATACACATTTCGCAATCGATATCAAAATGCTTCAAATCATTAGTTTAACATATTTAAGTAAATTAATCCTCTTTTTCTTACTGAAGTCTACAAAAGCCTTAAGGGCATAACGGCAGTGCATTTGGAAGAGTTCCGTAACCTTATAGTTAGGTATTAAGTCGATTTTTTTGTATATACTCATTTAGCAATCCATATCGAAATGCTTCGAATCATTAGTTTAACATATTTAAGTTAATTATCCCTCTTTATCTTACTGAAGTCTACAAAAACCTTAACGGCATAACGGCAGTGCATTTCGAAGAATTCCGTAATCTTATATTTAGGTATAAAGTCGATTTTCTTGTATATACTCATTTAGCAATCGATATCGAAATGCTTCAAATCATGAGTTTAACATACTTAAGATAATTAACCCTCTTTATCTTACTGAAGTCTACAAAAGCCTTAACGGCATAACGGCAGTGCATTTAGAAGAATTCCGTAATCCTCTATTTAGGTATAAAGTCGATTTTTTTGTATATATTCATTTAGCAATCCATATCGAAATGCTTCGAATCATTAGTTTAACATATTTAAGTTAATTAACTCTCTTTATCTTACTGAAGTCTACAAAAGCCTTAAGGGCATAACGGCAGTGCATTTGGAAGAGTTCCGTAACCTTATAGTTAGGTATTAACTCGATTTTTTTGTATATACTCATTTAGCAATCCATATCGAAATGCTTCGAATCATTAGTTTAACATATTTAAGTTAATTATCCCTCTTTATCTTACTGAAGTCTACAAAAGCCTTAACGGCATAACGGCAGTGCATTTCGAAGAATTCCGTAATCTTATATTTAGGTATAAAGTCGATTTTCTTGTATATACTCATTTAGCAATCGATATCGAAATGCTTCAAATCATGAGTTTAACATATTTAAGATAATTAACCCTCTTTATCTTACTGAAGTCTACAAAAGCCTTAACGGCATAACGGCAGTGCATTTCGAAGAATTCCGTAATCTTATATTTAGGTATAAAGTCGATTTTCTTGTATATACTCATTTAGCAATCGATATCGAAATGCTTCAAATCATTAATTTAACATATTTATGTTAATAAACCTTCTTTAACGATCTGAAGTTGGCATATAGCCATGGCGGCATAACGGCAGTGCACGTAGAAGAATTCCGTAATCTTATATTTAGGTATAAAGTCGATTTTCTTGTATATACGCATTAAGCAATCGATATCGAAATGCTTCAAATAACTGGTTTAACATATTTAAGTTAATAAACCTTCTTTAACGAACTGAAGTTAACATAAAGCCATGGCGGCATAACGACAGTACATTTGGAAGAATTCCGTAGTCTTATATTTAGGTATAAAGTCGATTTTCTTGTATATATGCATTAAGCAATCGATATCGAAATGCTTCAAATAACTGGTTTAACATATTAAAGTTACTAAACCCTCTTGAACGAACTGAACATAAATCCATAACGGCATAACGGCATTTAGAAGAATTCCGTTATCTTATATTAATGTATAAAGTCGATTTTCTTGCATATACACATTTAGCAGTCGATATCGAAATGCTTCAAATCATTTGTTTAACATACTTAAATTAATTAGTCTTCTTTAACGTAATGAAGGTGATATAAACCATGGCGGCATAACGACAGTACTTTTGGAAGTATTCCGTAACCTTATGTTTAGATATAAATTCGATTTTCTTTTATATACACATTTACCAATCGATATCGCAATGCCTCAAATCATTAGTTTACCAAATTTAAGTTAATTAACCTTCTTTAACGTATTGAAGTAAATATAAAGCCATGGCGGCATAACGACAGTACATTTGGAAGAATTCCGTAGTCTTATATTTAGGTATAAAGTCGATTTCCTTGTATATATGCATTAAGCAATCGATATCGATATGCTTCAAATAACTGGTTTAACATATTTAAGTTAATAAACCTTCTTTAACGAACTGAACATAAATCCATAACGGCATTACGGCAGTGCATTTAGAAGAATTCCGTTATCTTATATTTAGGTATAAAGTCGAATTTCTTGTATATACACATTTTGCAATCGATATCGAAATGCTTCAAATCATTAGTTTAACAAGTTTAAGTAAATAAACCTTCTTTAACGAACGGAAGTTGGCTTAAAACCTTGGCGGCATAACGGCAGTGCATTTATAAAAATTCCGTAATCTTATATTTATGTATAAAGTCGATTTTCTTATATATACACATTTAGCAATCGATATCGAAATGCCTCAAATCATTAGTTTAACATATTTAAGTTAATTAATATTCTTTAACGAACGGAAGTTGGCGTAAAGCCATGGCGGCATAACGGCAGTGCATTTAGAAGATTTCCGTAATCTTATATTTCGGTATAAAGTCGATTTTCTTGCATATACACATTTAGCAATCGATATCGATATGCTTCAAATCATTAGTTTAACATATTTAAGTTAATTATCCTTCTTTTTCTTACTGAAGTTTACATAAAGCCATAACGGTATAACGGCAGTGCATTTGGAAGAATTCCGTAATCTTATATCTAGAAATAAAGTCGATTTTGTTGTATATACATATTTAGCAATCGACATCGAGATGGTTCAACTCATTAGTTTAACATATTTAAGTTAATAAACCTTCTTTAACAATCTGAAGTTTGCATATAGCCATGAGGGCATAACGGCAGTGCATGTAGAAGAATTCCGTAAACTTATAATTAGGTATAAAGTCGATTTTCTTGTAATTACACATTTTTAAAATAATTAATATAAAGTCGATTTTGTTGTACATACACATTTAGCAATCGATATCGAAATGCCTCAAATCATTAGTTTAGCATATTTAAGCAAATTAACCTTCTTTAACGTACTGAAATTTATTTAAAGCCATAACGGCATATTGGCAGTGTATTTCGAAGAATTCCGTAATCTTATATTTAGATATAAAGCCGAATTTGTTGTATATATATATATATTTAAAATAATTAACTTTCTTTGTCTTACTGAAGTTTACATAATGCCATAACGGCATAACGGCAGTATATTTGGGTGAATTCCGTAATCTTTTATTTAGGTATAAAATCGATTTTCTTGTACATACACATTAAGCAATCGATATCGAAATGCTCAAATCATTAGTTTAACATATTTGAGTAAATAAACCTTCTTTAACGTACTGAAATTTATATAAAGCCATAACAGCATAACGACAGTGCATTTAGAAGAACTACGTTATCTTATATTTAGGTATAAAGTCGATTTTCTTGTATATACGCAATTAGCAGTCGATATCGACATGCTTCAAATCATTAGTTTAACATATTTAAGTTAATAAACCTTCTTTAACGCACTGAAGTCTTCATAAAGCCTTAACGGTATAACTGCAGTGCATTTAGAAGAATTCCGTAATCTTATATTTAGGTATAAAGTCGATTTTGTTGTATATACTCATTTAGCATTCGATATCGAAATGCTTCAAATCATTAGTTTAATATATTTAAGTTAATAAAGCTTTTTTACCGCACTGAAGTTAACATAAAGCCATGGCGGCATAACGGCAGTGCATGTAGAAGAATTCCGTAATCTTATATTAAGGTATAAAGTCGATTTTGTTGTATATAGACATTTAGCAATCGATATCGAAATGCTTCAAATCATTAGTTTACTATACTTAAGTTAATTAAACATCTTTATTTTACTGAAGTCTACAAAAGCTTTAACGGCATATCGGCAGTGCATTTAAAAGAATTACGTAATCTTATATTTAGGTATAAAGTCGATTTTCGTGTATATACGCATTTAGCAATCGATATCGAAATGCTTCAAATCATTAGTTTAATATATTAAAGTTAATAAAGCTTCTTTAACGCACTGAAGTTAACATAAAGCCATGGCGGCATAACGGCAGTGCATGCTGACAAATTCCGTAATCTTATATTAAGGTAATAAGTCGATTTTGTTGTATATACACATTTAGCAATCGATATCGAAATGCTTCATCTCATAAGTTTAGCATATTTAAGTTAATAAACCTTCTTTAACGATCTGAAGTTGGCATATAGCCATGGCGGCATAACGGCAATGCATGTAGAAGAATTCCGTAATCTCATATTTAGGTATAAAGTCGATTTTCTTGTACATACACATTTAGCTATCGATATCGAAATGCTTCAAATCATTAGTTTAACATATTAAGATAATAAACGCTTTTTAGCTTACTGAAGTCTACATAAAGCCTTAACGGTATAACGCCAGTGCATTTAGAAGAATTCCGTAAAGTTATAATTTTATTTTTGGGTATAAGGTCGATTTTCTTTTATTTATACATTTAACTATCGATATCGAAATGCTTTAAATCATTAGTTTAACAAACGAGGGCTGTCTGATAAATTACCGACGTAACCATCATGCACGCGGCTTTTTCACAATTTTTTTTTTATTTTTCTACATAGTCTCCTTTTAACTCCACACACTTCTCCCAGCGATGCTCCCATCTCTGCAACCCTTCCAAATAGTACTTGGCGTCTTTGTCTGCAAAATACGAGTTCACGAAAGAGATTGCCTCCTCATTTGACGAAAATCTCTGGCCGCCGAGCGCAGTTTTAATTTGAGGAAACAAAAAAAAGTCGCTTGGTTCTAGATCCGGTGAATAAGGTGGATGGTCAAGCAGTTCGAACCGCAATTCGCGGACTTTCGTCATGGCGACTGTTGAGGTGTGAGATGGTGCGTTGTCTTTGTGGAACAAGACTTTCTTTTTTTGCAAATGTGGCCGATTTTTCGAAATTTCTTCCTTTAGCTTGTCCAATAATGATGCGTAGTATGCTCCTGTTATAGTTTTTCCTTTTTCAAGATAGCCGATAAATATAATTCCATGGCTGTCCCAAAAAACACTCGCCATCACTTTCCCAGCCGAATACACAGCTTTATGTTTTTTTGGGGCCGGTTCCCCCTTTTCAATCCACTGCTTAGATTGGATTTTTGTTTCGAGCGTGTAATGATGAATACAAGTTTCGTCTACAGTTATCAATCGGCGCCAAAACTTGGTCGTATTGCCTCTAAACTGAGCCAACAGTGCGCTGGAAATGTTTATGCGCGCACGTTTGTGGTCTAGCCTAAGCAAACGCGGTACCCAACGCGCGGACAGCTTTCTCATGCCCAAATCTTGGTTTAATATGTGACAAACACGTTCTTTTGACATCTTCATAATCTCAGCTATTTCCTTAACTTTAATCCGGCGGTCGTCTAATACCAATTGATGAACTTTAGCGATGTTATCGTTAGTGGTTGCAGCTTTTGGACGTTTATCATCTTCCAATCTCCTGCGACCACGTTTAAATTCAGCTGCCCAAAATTTTATGGTGGTAAACGATGGTGCAGAGTCACCGTACACAGAGTCCAACTCATCTTTGATTTGTGAAGGCGTATTGCCTTTCAAAAATAAAAATTTAATTACAGCTCGATATTTAATCTTTTCCATTTTGGGGAAATCACCGAAATAGACTCACAAAAACGACTGTCAACAGATAATTGCGCAAGAAAAATTTCCGAAATTTTGGCGAGTAGAAATTATGATATGCACACTTTGAAGTAGAAACTTTCTTTTCAGAGGTACCGCTGGCTTAACGTTGAGGTCGGTTATTTATCAGACAGCCCTCGTATTTAAGTTAATTAACGCTCTTTATCTTACTGAAGTCTACAAAAGCCTTAGCGGCATAACGGCAGTGCATTTAGAAGAACTACGTAATCTTACATTTAGGTATGCATTCGATTTTCTTGTATATACACATTTAGCAATCGATATCGAAATGCTTCAAATCATTAGTGTAACATATTTAAGTTAATAAACCTTCTTTAACGATCTGAAGTGGGCACATAGCCATGGCGGCATAACGGCAGTGCACGTAGAAGAATTCCATAATCCTATATTAAGGTATAAAGTCGATTTTCTTGTATATACACATTTTGCAATCGATATCGAAATGCTTCAAATAACTGGTTTAGCATATTTAAGTTAATTAACCTTCTTTATCTTACTGAAGTTTACATAAAGCCTTAACGGTATAACGGCAGTCCATTTAGAAAAATTCCGTAATGTTATAAATTTATATATAGGTATAAAGTCGATTTTCTTGTATTTACACATTTAGCAATCGATATTGAAATGCTTCAAATCATTAGTTTAACATATTTAAAATAATTAACCTTCTTTAGCGTATTGAAGGTGATATAAAGCCATGGCGGCATAACGACAGTATATGTGGAAGAATTCCGCAATCTTATATTTAGGTATAAAGTCGATTTTCTTGTATATATACATTTCGCAATCGATATTGAAGTGCTTCAGATAACTGGTTTAACATATTTAAGTTAATAAACCTCCTTTAGCGAACTGAAGTTGACATAAAGCCATAACGGCAGGGCATTTGGAAGGATACCGTAGTCTTATATTTACGCAAAAAGTCGATTTTCTTGTATATACACATTTTGCAATCGATATCAAAATGCCTCAAATAACTGGTTTAGCATATTTAAGTTAATTAACCCTCTTTATCTTACTGAAGTTTACATAAAGCCATAACGGCAGTATATTTATATGAATTCCGTTATCTTTTATTTAGGTATAAAGTCGATTTTGTTGTACATACACATTTAGCAATCGATATCGAAATGCTGCAAATCATCAGTTTACCATATTTGAGTTAATTAACGCTCTTTATCTTACTGAAGTCTACAAAAGCCTTAACGGCATAACGGAGTTCCGTAATCTTATATATAGGTACAGGGTAGGCCATTTAAAGTTGACCCATCTGGCAACGCTGTAACTTTTAACAGCGCTGACAAATCGGCTAATTTCATACCGCGTTAGAAGCGTCATTCGAAGACAATTTATACCATGGAACAGTACACTCCAAAAGAACGCGCTGAAATTGTTCAGCTTTATATTCAAAATAGCTTTTCAATTGTGTTAACTCAACGTGCGTTTCGCAAAAAAAATAAAGTGAAAAGTGCTCCAGTTAAGAACACAATTAAGTCTTTATACGCAAAATTTGTGAACACCGGTAATCTCAGTAATGCCAGTCATGCATCCAGACAACGCACAAGACGTTCTGATGAAAATATCGAAGCTGTACGAGCCAGTATTGAGGAGACTCCATCGACATCGAGTTATCGCCGCTCTCAGGAATTAGACATCTCTCGCACCACTCTCCGACGCATAATTCATAAAGATTTGAAGATGTTTCCATATAAAATTCAAATGGCACAAAAACTAAACCCAGCTGATTATCCGCGACGCCTTAATTTTGGATAATGGGCCATCGAAATGGCTGAAAACGAACTTGACTTTTGGCGAAAACTCATCATGTCAGACGAGGCACATTTCTCGTTGAATGGAGGCGTAAACAAGCAAAATTGCCGATTTTATGCCACCGAAAATCCTCAATTAATTGAAGAACAGCCTCTTTACGACCAAAAAGTAACACTTTGGTGCGGTGTTTGCGCGAATATGATCATCGGACCGTATTTTTTCGAAGACGATGATGGAGCCACGACAACAGTCAATGGTGAGCGTTATCGAGCCATGATAACGGATTTTGTGATACCCATTATTCGCGAAAATGACATGGATAACTTCTGGTTTCAACAGGACGGGGCTACATGCCATACAGCTCGACCAACAATCAATTTATTGCGACCATTTTTCCCCGGGCGATTGATATCGAAAAATGGTGATGTTAACTGGCCACCGAGATCACCAGATTTGACGCCATCAGACTTTTATTTGTGGGGTTATTTGAAATCCAAGGTACACGCTAATAAGCCAAAGACCTTAGCTCAACTAAAAGCCAACATTCGACGTGAAACAGCCGCCATATCATCCGAAACATTGGCCAAAGTCATGGAAAATGTCGAAAAAAGAGTGCATTTAGCTGTCAAAGCTAAAGGTGCCCATTTACGCGATCTAATTTTTAAATATTAGCTGAAACAAATCCCCTTGGACCAAAATAAATTATTTTTGAAATGAACAAAAAACATTGTTTTCTTTTGTTCTTTTTTTTTAGAAACAAATGGGTCAACTTTAAATGGCCTACCCTGTATTAAGTCGATTTTGTTGTATATACGCATTAAGCAATCGACATCGAAATGCTTCAAATCATTACTTTAACATATTTAAGATAATTAACCTTCTTTATCTTACTGAAGTCTACAAAAGCTTTAACGGCATAACGGCAGTGCATTTGGAAGAGTTCCGTAACCATATATTTAGGTATTAAGTCGATTTTCTTGTATAAACGCATTTAGCACTCGACACCGAAATGCTTTAAGTCATTAATTTAACATATTAAAGTTAATTAACCATCTCTAACGTAATGAAGGTGATATAAATCCATGGCGGCATAACGACAATACATTTGGAAGAATTCCGTAATCTTATATTTAGGTATAAAGTCAATTTTCTTGTATATACGCATTTAGCAATCGATATCGAAATGCTTCAAATAACTGGTTTAGCATATTTAGGTTAATTAGCCTTCTTTATCTTTCCGAAGTTTGCATAAAGCCATAACGGCAGTATATTTGGGTGAATTCCGTAATCTTTTATTTAAGTATGAAATCGATTTTCTTGTACATACACATTTAGCAATCGATATCGAAATGCTTCAAATCGTTAGTTTAACATATTTAAGTTAATTAACCCTCTTTATAACTAGTTTAACATATTTAAGTTAATAAACCTTCTTTAACGCACTGAAGTCTACATAAAGACTTAACGGCATAACGGCAGTGCATTTAGAAGAATTCAGTTATCTTATATTTAGGTATAAAGTCGATTTTGTTGTATAGACACATTTAGCAATCGATATCGAAATGCTTCAAATCATTACTTTAACATATTTAAGTTAATAAACCTTCTTTAACGAACGGAAGTTGTCATAAAGCCATGGCGACATAACGACAATACATTTGGAAGAATTCCGTAGTCTTATATTTATGTATAAAGTCGATTTTCTTGTATATACACATTTAGCTATCGATATCGAAATGCTTCAAATCATTAGTTTAACATATTAAGTTAATAAACGCTTTTTAGCTTACTGAAGTCTACATAAAGCCTGAACAGTATAACGGCAGTGCATTTAGAAGAATTCCGTAATGTTATAATTTTATATTTAGGTATAAAGTCGATTTTCTTGTATTTAAACATTTAGCAATATATATCGAAATACTTCAAAAAACTGGTTTAGCATATTTAAGTTAATTAACCTTCTTTATATTATTGAAGTTTACATAAAGCCATAACGGCATAACGGCAGTATATTTATATGAATTCCGTTATCTTATATTTAGGTATAAAGTCGATTTTGTTGTACATACGCATTTAGCAATCGATATCGAAATGCTTCAAATCATTAGTTTAACGTATTAAGTTAATAAACATTTTTTAGCATGCTGAAGTCTACATAAAGCCTTAACGGTATATCGGCAGTGCATTTAGAAGAATTCCGTAATGTTATAATTTTATATTTAGGCATTAAGTCGATTTTCTTGTATTTACACATTAAGCAATCGATATCGAAATGCTTAAAATAACTGGTTTAGCATATTTAAGTTAATTAACCTTCTTTATCTTACTGAAGTTTACATAAAGCCATAACGGCATAACGGCAGTATATTTATATGAATTCCGTAATCTTATATTTAGGTATAAAGTCGATTTTCTTGTATATACACACTTAGCGATCGATATCGAGATGCTTCAACTCATTAGTTTAACATATTTATGTAAATAAACCTTCTTTAACACACTGAAGTCTACACAAAGCCTTAACGGTATAACTGCAGTGCATTCAGAAGAATTCCGTAATCTTATATTAAGGTATAAAGTCGATTTTGCTTCAAATCACTATTTAGTTAACATATTTAAGTTAATAAACCTTCTTTAACGAACGGAAGTTGGCATAAAGCCATGGCGGAATAACGACAATACATTTGGAAGAATTCCGTAGTCTTATATTTATGTATAAAGTCGATTTTCTTGTATATACACATTTAGCTATCGATATCGAAATGCTTCAAATCATTAGTTTAACATATTAAGTTAATAAACACTTTTTAGCTTACTGAAGTCTACATAAAGCCTAATTAGTATAACGGCAGCGCATTTAGAAGATATCCGTAATGTTATAATTTTATATTTAGGTATAAAGTCGATTTTCTTGTATTTACACATTTAGCAATATATATCGAAATGCTTCAAATAACTGGTTTAGCATATTTAAGTTAATTAACCTTCTTTATCTTAATGAAGTTTACATAAAGCCTTAACGGCATAACGGCAGTATATTTATATGAATTCAAATAACTGGTTTAGCATATTTTATATTTAGGTATAAAGTCGATTTTCTTGTATATACACATTTAGCAATCGATAACGAAATGCTTCAAATCATTAGCTTAACATATTAAGTTAATAAACGCTTTTTAGCTTACTGAAGTCTACATAAAGCCTTAACAGTATAACGGTAGTGCATTTAGAAGAATTCCGTAATGTTATAATTTTATATTTAGGTATAAAGTCGATTTTCTTGTATTTAAACATTTAGCAATATATATCGACATGCTTCAAAAAACTGGTTTAGCATATTTAAGTTAATTAACCTTCTTTATCTTATTGAAAGTTTACATAAAGCCATAACGGCATAACGGCAGTATATTTATATGAATTCCGTTATCTTATATTTAGGTATAAAGTCGATTTTGTTGTACATACGAATTAAGCAATCGATATCGAACTGCTTCAAATCATTAGTTTAACATATTAAAATAATTAACCTTCTTTAACGTAATGAAGGTGATATAAAGCCTTGGCGGCATAACGACAGTGCAGGTAGAAGAGTTCCGTAATCTTATATTTAGGTATAAAGTCGATTTTCTTGTATATACACATTTAGCTATCGATATCGAAATGCTTCAAATCATTCGTTTAACATATTTATGTTAATAAACCTTCTTTAACGATCTGAAGTTGGAATATAGCCATGGCGGCATAACGGCAGTGCATGTAGAAGAATTCCGTTATCTTATATTTAGGTATAAAGTCGATTTTCTTGTATATACACATTTAGCTATCGATATCGAAATGCTTCATATCATTAGTTTAACATATTAAGTTAATAAACGCTTTTTAGCTTACTGAAGTCTTCATAAAGCCTTAACGGTATAACGGCAGTGCATTTAGAAGAATTCCGTATTGTTATAATTTTATATTTAGGTATAAAGTCGATTTTCTTGTATTTACACATTAAGCAATCGATATCGAAATGCTTAAAATAACTGGTTTAGCATATTTAAGTTAATTAACCTTCTTTATCTTACTGAAGTTTACATAAAGCCATAAAGGCATAACGGCAGTATATTTATATGAATTCCGTTATCTTATATTTAGATATAAAGTCGATTTTGTTGTACATACACATTTAGCAATCGATATCGAAATGCTTCAAATAATTAGTTTAACATATTTAAGTTAATTAACCTTCTTTAACGTAATGAAGGTGATATAAAGCCATGGCGGCATAACGACAGTGCATTTAGAAGAATTCCGTAATCTTATATTTAGGTATAAAGTCGATTTTGTTGTATATACGCATTTAGCAATCGATATCGAAATGCTTCAAATCATTATTTTAACACATTTAATTTAATTAACCTTCTTTAAGGTATTGAAGTTGATATAAAGCCATGGCGGCATAACGACAGTACATTTGGAAGAATTCCGTAGTCTTATATTTAGGTATAAAGTCGAATTTCTGGTATACTTGCATTAAGCAATCGATATCGAGATGCTTTAAATAACTGGTTTAATATATTTAAGTTAATAAACCTTCTTTAACGAACTGAAGTTGGCTTAAGGCCATGGCGGCATAACGACAGTGCATTTAGAAGAATTCCGTAATCTTATATTTAGGTATTAAGTCGATTTTCTTGTATATACACACTTAGCTATCGATATCGAAATGCTTCAAATCATTAGCTTAACGTATTAAAGTAGTTAACCTTCTTTAACGTAATGAAGGTGATATAAAGCCTTGGCGGCATAACGACAGTGCAGGTAGAAGAGTTCCGTAATCTTATATTTAGGTATATAGTCGATTTTCTTGTATTTACACATTTAGCAATCGATATCGAAAATCTTCAAATCATTAGTTTAACATATTTAAGTTAGTTAACTTTTCTTAACGTAATGAAGGTGATATAAAGCCATGGCGGCATAACGACAGTGCATTTAGAAGAATTCCGTTATCTTATATTTAGGTATAAAGTCGATTTTGTTGTATATACGCATTTAGCAATCGATATCGAAATGCTTCAAAGCATTAGTTTAATATGTTTAAGTTAATTAACCTTCTTTAACGTATTGAAGTTGATATAAAACCATGGCGGCATAAAGGCAGTACATTTGGAAGAATTCCGCAGTCTTATTTTTAGGTATAAAATCAATTTTCTTTTATATAAACATTTAGCAATCAATAACGAAATGCTTCAAATCATTAGTTTAACATATCTATGTTAATTAACCTTCTTTAACGATCTGAAGTTGGCATATAGCCATGGCGGCATAACGGCAGTGCATAGAAGAATTCCGTAATCTTATATTTAGGTATAAAGTCGATTTTCTTGTATACACACATTTAGCTATCGATATCGAAATGCTTCAAATCATTCGTTTAACATATTTATGTTAATAATCCTTCTTTAACGATCTGAAGTTGGCATATATCCATGGCGGCATAACGGCAGTGCATTTAGAAGAATTCCGATATCTTATATTTAGGTATAAAGTCG
>JAPZAG010000078.1:0-93133 GCA_027475135.1 Bactrocera correcta | reverse complement strand
TAAGTTAAAAAACCCTTTCTTTAACGATCTGAAGTGGGCATATAGCCATGGAGGCATAACTGCAGTGCACGTAGAAGAATTCCATAATGTTATATTTAGGTATAAAGGCGATTTTCTTGTATATACATATTTAGCTATCGATATCGAAATGCTTCAAATCATTAGTTTAACATATTAAGTTAATAAACATTCTTTAGCTTGCTGAAGTCTACATAAAGCCTTAACGGTATAACGGCAGTGCATTTTGAAGAATTCCGTAATGTTATAATTTTATATTAAGGTGTAAAGTCGATTTTCTTGGATTTACACATTTAGCAGTCTATATCGAAAATCTGCAAATAACTGGTTTAGCATCATTAGGTTACTTAAACTTCTTTATCTTACTGAAGCTTAAATAAAGCCATAACGGCTTAACGGCAGTATATTTGGGTGAATTCCGTAATCTTTTATTTAGACATAAAATCGATTTTCTTGTATATACACACTTCGCAATCGATACCGAAATGCTTCAACTCATTAGTTTAACATATTTAAGTTAATAAACCTTCTTTAACGATCTGAAGTTGGCATACCGGTAGTGGATGTAGAAGAATTCCGTAATCTTATATTTAGGTATAAAGTCGATTTTCTTGTATATAGGCATTAAGCAATCGATATCGAAATGCTTCAAATCATTAGTTTAACATATTTAAGTTAATAAACCTTCTTTAACGCACTTAAGTCTACATAAAGCCCTAATGGCATAACAGCAGTGCATTTAGAAGAATTCCATAATGTTATAATTTTATAGTTAGGTATAAAGTCGATTTTCTTGTATATATGCATTAAGCAATCGATATCAAAATGCTTCAAACCATTATATTCCGTAATCTTATATTTAGGTATGTAGTCGATTTTCTTGGATTTACACCTTTAGAAATATATATCGAAAATCTTCAAATAACTGGTTTAGCATATTTAGGTTAATTAACCTTCTTTATCTTACTGAAGTTTAAATAGAGCCATAACGGCATAACGGCAGTGCATTTAGAAGAATATTGTAATCTTATGTTTAGGTATAAAATCGATTTTGTTGTATATGCTCATTTAGCAATCGAAATCGAAATGCTTCAACTCATTAGTTTAACATATTTAAGTTAATAAACCTTTTTTAACGATCTGAAGTTGGCATAATGGCAGTGGATGTAGAAGAATTCCGTAATCTTATATTTAGGTATAAAGTCTATTTTCTTGTATATACACATTTAGATATCGATATCGAAATGCTTCAAATCATTAGTTTAACATATTTAAGTTAATAAACATTTTTTAGTTTACTGAAGTCTACATAAAGCCTTAACGGTATAACGGCAGTGCATTCAGAAGAATTCCGTAATGTTATAATTTTATATTTAGGTATAAATTCGATTTTCTTGTATATACACATTTAGCAAGCGGTATCGAAATGCTTCAAATCATTAGTTTAACAAATTTAAGTTAATTAACCTTCTTTAACGTATTGAAGTTGATACAAAGCCATGACGGCATAATGACAGTACATTTGGAAGAATTCCGTAATGTTATATTTAGTGATAAAGTCGATTTTCTTGTATATACACATTTAGCAATCGATATCGAAATGCTTTAAATCATTAGTTTAACATATTTAAGTTAATAAACCTTCTTTAAGGCACTGAAGTCTACATAAAGCGTTAACGGCATAACGGCAGTGCATTTAGAAAAATTCCGTTATCTTATGTTTAGGTATAAATTCGATTTTCTTGTATATACATATTTGCCAAGCGATATCGAAATGCTTCAAATCATTAGTTTAACATATTTAAGTTAATTAACCTTCTTTAACGTATTGAAGTTGATATAAAGCCATATCGACGGTACATTTGGAAGAATTCCGTAGTCTTATATTTAGGTATAAAGTCGATTTTCTTGTATATATGCATTAAGCATTCTATATCGAAATGCTTCAAATAACTGGTTTAACATATTTAAGTTAATAAACCTTCTTTAACGAACTGAAGTTAATATAAAGCCATAACGGCATAACGGCAGTGCAATTAGAAGAATTACGTAATCTTATATTTAGGTATGAATTCGATTTTCTTGTATATACACATTTAGCAATCGATATCGAAATGCTTCAAATCATTAGTTTAACATATTTAAGTTAATAAACCTTCTTTAACGCACTTAAGTCTACATAAAGCCCTAGTGGCATAACGGCAGTGCATTTAGAAGAATTCCGTTATCTTATATTTAGGTATAAATTCGATTTTCTTGTATATACGCATTTAGCAATCGATATCGAAATGCTTCAAATCATTAGTTTAACATATTAAGTTAATAAACATTTTTTAGCTTACTGAAGTCTACATAAAGCCTTAACGTTACAACGGCAGTGCCTTTAGAAGAATTCCGTAATGTTATAATTTTATATTTAGGTGTAAAGTCGATTTTCTTGTATTTACACATTTAGCAGTCGATATCGAAATGCTTCAAACCATTAGTTTAACATATTTAAAATAATTAACCTTCTTTAACGTATTGAAGTTGATACAAAGCCATGGCGGCATTTCGATTTTCTTGTATATACATATTTGGCAAGCGATATCGAAATGCTTCAGCTCATTAGTTTAACATATTTAAGTTAATAAACCTTCTTTAACAATCTGAAGTGGGCATGTAGCCATGGAGGCATAACTGCAGTGCACGTAGAAGAATTCCGTAATCTTATATTTAGGTATAAAGTCGATTTTCTTGTATTTACACATTTAGCAATCGATATCGAAATGCTGCAAACCAATATCTTAACATATTTAAATAATTAACCTTCTTTACAAAAGCCATAATGGCATAACGACAGTATATTTGGGTAATTTCCGTAATCTTTTATTTAGGTATGAAATCGATGTTCTTGTATATACACATTTAGCAATCGATATCGAAATGCTTCAGCTCATCACTTTAACATATTTAAGTTAATAAACCTTCTTAAACGATCTGAAGTGGGCATATAGCCATGGAGGCATAACTGCAGTGCACGTAGAAGAATTCCATAATCTTATATTTAGGTATAAAGTCGACTTTCTTGTATATACATATTTAGCTATCGATATCGAAATGCTTCAAATCATTAGTTTAACATATTAAGTTAATAAACAGTTTTTAGCATACTGAAGTCTACATAAAGTCTTAACGGTATAACGGCAGTGCATTTAGAAGAATTCCGTAATGTTATAATTTTATATTTAGGTGTAAAGTCGATTTTCTTGTATTTACACATTTAGCAGTCGATATCGAAATGCTTCAAACCATTAGTTTAACATATTTAAAATAATTAACCTTCTTTAACGCATCCAAGTTGATACAAAGCCATGGCGGCATAACAACAGTACATTTGGAAGAATTCCGTAATCTTATATTGAGGTATAAAGTCGATTTTCTTGTATATACACATTTAGCAATCGATATCGAAATGCTTCAAATCATTAGTTTAAAATATTTAAGTTAATAAACCTTCTTTAACGCACTGAAGTCTACATAAAGCCTTGACGGTATAACTGCACTGCATTTAGAAGAATTCCGTTATCTTATTTTTAGGTATAAATTCGACTTTCTTGTATATATTCATTTAGCAAGCGATATCAAAATGCTTCAAACCATCAGTTTAACATATTTAAAATAATTAACCTTCTTTAACGTATTGAAGTTGATACAAAGCCATGGCGGCATAATGACAGTATATTTGGAAGAATTCCGTAATCTTATATTTAGGTATAAAGTCGATTTTCTTGTATATACACATTTAGCAATCGATATCGAAATGCTTCAAATCATTAGTTTAACATATTTAAGTTAATAAACCTTCTTTAAGGCACTGAAGTCTACATAAAGCGTTAACGGCATAACGGCAGTGCATTTAGAAAAATTCCGTTATCTTATATTTAGGTATAAATTCGTTTTCCTTGTATATACATATTTGGCAAGCGATATTGAAATGCTTCAAATCATTAGTTTAACATATTTAAGTTAATTAACCTTCTTTAACGTATTGAAGTTGATATAAAGCCATATCGACGGTACATTTGGGAGAATTCCGTAGTCTTATATTTAGGTATAAAGTCGATTTTCTTGTATATATGCATTAAGCATTCGATATCGAAATGCTTCTAATAACTGGTTTAACATATTTAAGTTAATAAACCTTCTTTAACGAACTGAAGTTAATATAAAGCCATAACGGCATAACGGCAGTGCATTTAGAAGAATTACGTAATCTTATATTTAGGTATGAATTCGATTTTCTTGTATATACACATTTAGCAATCGATATCGAAATGCTTCAAATCATTAGTTTAACATATTTAAGTTAATAAACCTTCTTTAACGCACTTAAGTCTACATAAAGCCATAATGGCATAACGGCAGTGCATTTAGAAGAATTCCGTTATCTTATATTTAGGTATAAATTCGATTTTCTTGTATATACGCATTTAGCAATCGATATCAAAATGCCTCAAATCATTAGTTTAACATATTTAAGTTAATAAACCTTCTTTAACGATCTGAAGTGGGCATATAGCCATGGAGGCATAACTGCAGTGCACGTAGAAGAATTCCATAATCTTATATTTAGGTATAAAGTCGATTTTCTTGTATATACATATTTAGCTACCGATATCGAAATGCTTCAAATCATTAGTTTAACATATTAAGTTAATAAGCATTTTTTAGCTTACTGAAGTCTACATAAAGCCTTAACGGTATAACGGCAGTGCATTTAGAAGAATTCCGTAATGTTATAATATTATATTAAGGTGTAAAGTCGATTTTCTTGGATTTATACATTTAGCAATCTATATCGAAAATCTGCAAATAACTGGTTTAGCATAATTAGGTTAATTAAACTTCTTTATCTTACTGAAGTTTAAATAAAGCCATAACGGCATAACGGCAGTATATTTGGGTGAATTCCGTAAACTTTTATTTAGACATAAAATCGTTTTTTTTGTATATACGCATTTCGCAATCGATATCGAAATGCTTCAACTCATTAGTTTAACATATTTAAGTTAATAAACCTTCTTTAACGATCTGAAGTTGGCATAACGGTAGTGGATGTAGAAGAATTCCGTAATCTTATATTTAGTTATAAATTCGATTTTCTTGTATACGCATTTAGCAATCGATATCGAAATGCTTCAAATCATTAGTTTAACATATTTAAGTTAATAGACCTTCTTTAACGCACTTAAGCCTACATAAAGCCCTAATGGCATAACGGCAGTGCATTTAGAAGAATTCCATAATGTTATAATTTTATAGTTAGGTATAAAGTCGATTTTTTGTATATATGCATTAAGCAATCGATATCGAAATGCTTCTAATAACTGGTTTAACATATTTAAGTTAATAAACCTTCTTTAACGAACTGAAGTTAATATAAAGCCATAACGGCATAACGGCAGTGCATTTAGAAGAATTACGTAATCTTATATTTAGGTATGAATTCGATTTTCTTGTATATACACATTTAGCAATCGATATCGAAATGCTTCAAATCATTAGTTTAACATATTTAAGTTAATAAACCTTCTTTAACGCACTTAAGTCTACATAAAGCCATAATGGCATAACGGCAGTGCATTTAGAAGAATTCCGTTATCTTATATTTAGGTATAAATTCGATTTTCTTGTATATACGCATTTAGCAATCGATATCAAAATGCCTCAAATCATTAGTTTAACATATTTAAGTTAATAAACCTTCTTTAACGATCTGAAGTGGGCATATAGCCATGGAGGCATAACTGCAGTGCACGTAGAAGAATTCCATAATCTTATATTTAGGTATAAAGTCGATTTTCTTGTATATACATATTTAGCTACCGATATCGAAATGCTTCAAATCATTAGTTTAACATATTAAGTTAATAAGCATTTTTTAGCTTACTGAAGTCTACATAAAGCCTTAACGGTATAACGGCAGTGCATTTAGAAGAATTCCGTAATGTTATAATATTATATTAAGGTGTAAAGTCGATTTTCTTGGATTTATACATTTAGCAATCTATATCGAAAATCTGCAAATAACTGGTTTAGCATAATTAGGTTAATTAAACTTCTTTATCTTACTGAAGTTTAAATAAAGCCATAACGGCATAACGGCAGTATATTTGGGTGAATTCCGTAAACTTTTATTTAGACATAAAATCGTTTTTTTTGTATATACGCATTTCGCAATCGATATCGAAATGCTTCAACTCATTAGTTTAACATATTTAAGTTAATAAACCTTCTTTAACGATCTGAAGTTGGCATAACGGTAGTGGATGTAGAAGAATTCCGTAATCTTATATTTAGTTATAAATTCGATTTTCTTGTATACGCATTTAGCAATCGATATCGAAATGCTTCAAATCATTAGTTTAACATATTTAAGTTAATAGACCTTCTTTAACGCACTTAAGCCTACATAAAGCCCTAATGGCATAACGGCAGTGCATTTAGAAGAATTCCATAATGTTATAATTTTATAGTTAGGTATAAAGTCGATTTTTTGTATATATGCATTAAGCAATCGATATCGAAATGCTTCAAACCATTATATTCCGTAATCTTATATTTAGGTAAGTAGTCGATTTTCTTGGATTTACACATTTAGCAATCGATATCGAAATGCTTCAAATCATTAGTTTAACATATTAAGTTAATAAACATTTTTTAGCTTACTGAAGTCTACATAAAGCCTTAACGGTATAACGGCAGTGCATTTAGAAGAATTCCGTAATGTTATAATTTTATATTTAGGTATAAATTCGATTTTCTTGTATATACACATTTAGCAAGCGATATCGAAATGCTTCAAATCATTAGTTTAACACATTTAAGTTAATAAACCTTCTTTAACGCACCTAAGTCTACATAAAGCCCTAACGGTATAACGGCAGTGCATTTAGAAGAATTCCGTAATGTTATAATTTTGTATTTAGGTATAAATTCGATTTTTTTGTATATACACATTTAGCAATCGATATCGAAATGCTTCAAATCATTAGTTTAACATATTTAAGTTAATTAACCTTCTTTAACGTATTGAAGTTGATAAAGAGCCATGGCGGCATAACGACAGTACATTTGGAAGAATTCCGTAGTCTTGTATTTAGGTATAAAGTCGATTTTCTTGTATATACATATTTTGCAATCGATATCGAAATGCTTCAAACCATTAGTTTAACATATTTAAGTTAATAAACCTTCTTTAACTCACTGAAGTCTACATAAAGCCTTAACGGCATAACGGCAGTGCATTTAGAAGAATTCCGTTATCTTATATTTAGGTATAAATTCGATTTTCTTGTATATACACATTTAGCAATCGATATCGAAATGCTTCAAATCATTAGTTTAACATATTTAAGTTAATAAACCTTCTTTAACGCACTTAAGTCTACATATAGCCCTAATGGCATAACGGCAGTGCATTTAGAAGAATTCCATAATGTTATAATTTTATATTTAGGTATAAAGTCGATTTTCTTGTATTTACACATTTAGCAGTCGATATCGAAATGCTTCAAACCATTAGTTTACCATATTTGAAATAATAAACCTTCTTTAACGTATTGAAGTTGATACAAAGCCATGGCGGCATAACGACAGTACATTTGGAAGAATTCCGTAATCTTATATTTAGGTATAAAGTCGATTTTCTTGTATATACACATTTAGCAATCGATATCGAAATGCTTCAAATCATTAGTTTAAAATATTTAAGTTAATAAACCTTCTTTAACGCACTGAAGTCTACATAAAGCCTTGAAGGTATAACTGCACTGCATTTAGAAGAATTCCGTTATCTTATATTTAGGTATAAATTCGATTTTCTTGTATATATTCATTTAGCAAGCGATATCAAAATGCTTCAAACCATCAGTTTAACATATTTAAAATAATTAACCTTCTTTAACGTATTGAAGTTGATACAAAGCCATGGCGGCATAATGACAGTACATTTGGAAGAATTCCGTAATCTTATAATTAGGTATAAAGCCGATTTTCTTGTATATACACATTTAGTAATCGATATCGAAATGCCTCAAATCATTAGTTTAACATATTTAAGTTAATAAACCTTCTTTAAGGCACTGAAGTCTACATAAAGCGTTAACGGCATAACGGCAGTGCATTTAGAAAAATTCCGTTATCTTATATTTAGGCATAAATTCGATTTTCTTGTATATACATATTTGGCAAGCGATATCGAAATGCTTCAAATCATTAGTTTAACATATTTAAGTTAATTAACCTTCTTTAACGTATTGAAGTTGATATAAAGCCATATCGACGGTACATTTGGAAGAATTCCGTAGTCTTATATTTAGGTATAAAATCGATTTTCTTGTATATATGCATTAAGCATTCGATATCGAAATGCTTCCAATAACTGGTTTAACATATTTAAGTTAATAAACCTTCTTTAACGAACTGAAGTTAATATAAAGCCCTAATGGCATAACGGCAGTGCATTTAGAAGAATTCCGTTATCTTATATTTAGGCATAAATTCGATTTTCTTGTATATACGCATTTAGCAATCGATATCGAAATGCTTCAAATCATTAGTTTAACATATTTAATTTAATAAACCTTCTTTAACGATCTGAAGTGTGCATATAGCCATGGAGGCATAACTGCAGTGCACGTAGAAGAATTCCATAATCTTATATTTAGGTATAAAGTCGATTTTCTTGTATATACATATTATTAATTAATAAACATTTTTTAGCTTACTGAAGTCTACATAAAGCCTTAACGGTATAACGGCAGTGCATTTAGAAGAATTCCGTAATGTTATAATTTTATATTAAGGTGTAAAGTCGATTTTCTTGCATTTACACATTTAGCAATCTATATCGAAATGCTTCAAATCATTAGTTTAACAAATTTAAGTTAATTAACTTTCTTCAACGTATTGAAGTTGATAAAGAGCTATGGCGGCATAACGACAGTACAGTTGGAAGAATTCCGTAGTCTTATATTTAGGTATAAAGTCGATTTTCTTGTATATATGCATTACGCAATCGATATCGAAATGCTTCAAACCATTAGTTTAATATATTTACGTTAATAAATCTTGTTTAACTCACTTAAGTCTACATAAAGCCCTAATGGCATAACGGCAGTGCATTTAGAAGAATTCCATAATGTTATAATTTTAAATTTAGGTATAAAGTCGATTTTCTTGTATTTACACATTTAGCAATCGATATCGAAATGCTTCAAACCATTAGCTTAACATATTTAAAATAATTAACCTTCGTTAACGTATTGAAGTTGATACAAAGCCATGGCGGCATAATGACAGTACATTTAGAAGAATTCCGTAATCTTATGTTTAGGTATAAATTCGATTTTCTTATATATACACTTTTAGCAATCGATATCGAAATGCTTCTAACCATTAGCTTAACATATTTAAAATAATTAACCTTCTTTAACGTATTGAAGTTGATACAAAGCCATGGCGGCTTAATGACAGTACATTTGGAAGAATTCCGTAATCTTATATTTAGGTATAAAGTCGATTTTCTTGTATATACATATTTAGCAATCGATATCGAAATGCTTCAAATCATTAGTTTAACATATTTAAGTTAATAAACCTTCTTTAACGCACAGAAGTCTACATAAAGCCTTAACGCCATAACGGCAGTGCATTTAGAAAATTTCGGTTATCTTATATTAAGGTATAAATTCGATTTTCTTGTATATACATATTTGGCAATCGGTATCGAAATGCCTCAAATCATTAGTTTAACATATTTAAGGTAATTAACCTTTTTTAACGTGTTGAAGTTGATATAAAGCCATAACGGCAGTGCATTTGGAAGAATTCCGTAATCTTATATTGAGGCATAAAGTCGATTTTCTTTTATATACACATTTAGATATCGATATCGAAATGCTTCAAATCATTAGTTTAACATATTAAGTTAATAAACCTTCTTTAACGCACTTAAGTCTACATAAAGCCCTAGTGGCATAACGGCAGTGCATTTAGAAGAATTCCGTTATCTTATATTTAGGTATAAAGTCGATTTTCTCGTATATACTCATTTAGCAATCGATATCGAAATGCTTCAAATGATTAGTTTAACATATTTAAGTTAATAAAGCTTTTTTAACGCCTGAAGTCAACATAAAGCCATGGCGCCATAATGGCAGTGCATGTAGAAGAATTCCGTAATCTAATATTTAGGTATGTAGTCGATTTTCTTGTATTTACACATTTAGCAATCGATATCGAAAACCTTCAAATAATTGGTTTAGCATATTTAGGTTAATAAACCTTCTTTAACGAACTGAAGTTAATATAAAGCCATAACGGCAGTGCATTTAGAAGAATTACGTAATCTTATATTTAGGTATGAATTCGGTTTTCTCGTATATACTCATTTAGCAATCGATATCGAAATGCTTCAAATGATTAGTTTAACATATTTAAGTTAATAAAGCTTTTTTAACGCCTGAAGTCAACATAAAGCCATGGCGCCATAATGGCAGTGCATGTAGAAGAATTCCGTAATCTAATATTTAGGTATCTAGTCGATTTTCTTGTATTTACACATTTAGCAATCGATATCGAAAACCTTCAAATAATTGGTTTAGCATATTTAGGTTAATTAACCTTCTTTATCTTACTGAAGTTTAAATAAAGCCATAACGGCAGTATATTTCGGTGAATTCCGTAATCTTTTATTTAGGAATAAAATCGATTTTCTTGTATATATGCATTAAGCAATCGATATCGAAATGCTTCAAATAACTGGTTTAACATATTTAAGTTAATTAACCTTCTTAAACGTATTGAAGGTGATACAAAGCCATGGCGGCATAACGGCAGTGCATTTAGAAGAAATCCGTAGTCTTATATTTAGGTTTAGCCGCTAAAGCGTTAGCAAAGTTGAAACAAAAATGTGACTGTTGCCAAGCGCTTGGTAGCAGTAGAAGAAAGATTGAAGACTTTCCTGAGAGCCCTTTAAATTATCTAACCAATGCTTTATGTTTGACCCACCTCGTTCCAATAGTTTAGCCTCAGAGCGATAGCAAAGTTGAAACAAAAATGTGACTATTGCCAAGCCTCTGGTAGGAGTACAAGAAAGATTGAAAACTTTCCTTAGAGCTCTTTAAATTATCTAACCAATGCTTTATGTTTGACCCACCTCATTCCAATAGTTTAGCCGCTAGAGCGTTATCAAAGTTGAAACAAAACTGTGACTATTGCCAAGCGCCTGGTAAGAGCAGAAGAAAGTTTGAAGACTTTCCTGAAAGCCCTTTAAATTATCTAAGGAATGCTTTATGTTTGACCCACCTCGTTTCAATAGTTTAGCCGCTAGAGCGTTATCAAAAGTGAAACAAAAATGTGACTATGGCCAAGCCCCTGATAGGAGAAAGAAAAATAGATTGAAGACTTTCCTGAAAGCTCTTTAAATTATCAAACCCAAACTGCTTTATGTTTGACCCACCTCGTTCCAATAGTTTAGCCGCTAGAGCGTTATAAAAATTTGAAACAAAAATGTGACTTTTCCCAAAAGCCCCTTATAGGAGTAGAAAAAATAGATTGAAGACTTTCCTGAAAGCTCTTTAAATTATCAAACCCAAACTGCTTTATGTTTGACCCACCTCGTTCCAATAGTTTAGCCGCTAGAGCGTTATCAAAAGTGAAACAAAAATGTGACTATTGCCAAGCCCCTGATAGAAGTAGAAGAAAGATTGAAGACTTTCCTGAAAGCTCTTTAAATTATCTAACCAATGCTTTATTTTTGACCCACCTCTTTCCCGAATAGTTTAGCCTCAGAGCGTTAGCAAAGTTGAAACAAAAATGTGACTATTGCCAAGCCCCTTGGTAAGAGTAGAAGAAAGATTGAAGTCTTTCCTGAAGAGCCCTTTAAATTATCTAAAAATGCTTTATGTTTGACCCACCTCGTTCCAATAGTTTAGCCGCTAGAGCGTTATCAAAGTGAAACAAAAATGTGACTATGGCCAAACCCCTTATAGGAGTAGAAGATAGATTGAAGACTTTCCTGAGAGCTCTTTAAATTATCTAACCAATGCTTTATGTTTGACCCACCTCGTTCCAATAGTTTAGCCGCTAGAGCGCTATCAAAAGTGAAACAAAAATGTGACTATGGCCAAGCCCCTGATAGGAGTAGAAGATAGATTGAAGACTTTCCTGAGAGCTCTTTAAATTATTTAACGAATGCTTTTTGTTTGACCCACCTCGTTCCAATAGTTTAGCCGCTAGAGCGTTAGCAAAGTTGAAACAAAAATGTGACTATTGCCAAGCGCTTTGTAGCAGTAGAAGAAAGATTGAAGACTTTCCTGAGAGCCCTTTAAATTATCTAACCAATGCTTTATGTTTGACCCACCTCGTTCCAATAGTTTAGCCGCTAGAGCGTTATCAAAAGTGAAACAAAAATATGACTATTTCCAAGTCTCTGATAGGAGTAGAAAAAAGAGTGAAGATTTTTCTAAGAGCTCTTTAAATTATTTAGCCAATGCTTTATGTGTGCTTATCTTACAAATGCTTTATGTTTGACACACCTCGTTCCAACAGCTTAGCCTAAGAGCGATAGCAAAGTTGAAACCAAAATGTGACTATTGCCAAGCCCCTGGTAGGGGTAGAATTAAGATTGAAGACTTTCCTAAGAGCTCTTTAAATTATTTAACCAATGCTATATGTTTGACACACCTCGTTCCAATAGTTTAGCTTCAGAGCGTTATCAAAGATGAAACAAAAATGTGACTATTGCCAAGCCCCTGGTAGGAGTAAAAGAAAAATTGGGGACTTTCCTGAGAGCTCTTTAAATAATTTAACCAATGCTTTATGTTTGACACACCTCGTTCCAATTGTTTAGCCTCAGAGCGATAGCAAAGTTGAAACAAAAATGTGACTATTGCCAAGCCCCTGGTAGGAGTAGAAGAAAGATTGAAGACTTTCCTTAGAGCTCTTTAAATTATCTAACCAATGCTTTATGTTTGACCCACCTCGTTCCAATAGTTTAGCCGCTAGAGCGTTAACAAAGTTGAAACACAAATGTGACTATTGCCAAGCCCCTGATAGGAGTAGAAGAAAGATTGAAGACTTTCCTGAGAGCTCTTTAAATTATCTAACCAATGTTTAATGTTTGACTCACCTCGTTCCAATAGTTTAGCCGCTAGAGCGTTAGCAAAGTTGAAACAAAAATGTGACTATTCCCAAGCCAATGGTAGGAGTAGAAGAAAAATTGGGGATTTTCCTGAGAGCTCTTTTAATTATCTAACCAATGCTTAATGTTTGACCCACCTCGTTCTAATAGTTTAGCCGCTAGAGAGTTAGCAAAGTTGAAACAAAAATGTGACTAAAGCAGTGGTTAGATAATTTAAAGAGCTTTGAGGAAAGTCTTCAATCTATCTTCTACTCCTATCAGGGGCTTGGAACTAGTCACATTTTTGTTTCAATTTTGCTAACGCTCTGAGGCTAAACTATTGAAACGAGGTGAGTCAAACATAAAGCATTGGTTAGATAATTCAAATAACTTTAAGGAAAGTCCCCAATTTTTCTTCTACTCCTACCAGGGGCTTGGCAATAGTCACATTTTTGTTTCAATTTTGATAACGCTCTAGCGGCTAAACTATTGGAATGAGGTGGGTCAAACATAAAGCATTGGTTAGATAATTTAAAGACCTTTCAGGAAAGTCTTCAATCTATCTTCTACTCCTATCAGGGGCTTGGCCATAGTCACATTTTTGCTTCACTTTTGATAACGCTATAGCGGCTTAACTATTGGATCGAGGTGGGTCAAACATAAAGCATTGGTTAGATAATTTAAAGAGCTCTCAGAAAAGTCTTTAACCTTTCTTTTACTCCTATCAGGGGCTTGGCAATAGTCACATTTTTGTTTCAACTTTGCTAACGCTCTAGCGGCTAAACTATTGGAACGAGGTGTGTCAAACATAAAGCATTGGTAAAATAATTTAATGAGCTCTCAGGAAAGTCCAAAATTTTTCTTTTACTCCTACCAGGGGCTTTGCAATAGTCACATTTTTGTATCAATTTGATAACGCTCTGAGGCTAAACTTTTAGAATGAGGTGAGTCACACATAAGGCATTGGTTAGATAATTTAATGAGCTCTCAGGAAAATCTTCAATCTTTCTTCTACTCCTATCAGGGGCTTGGCAATAGTCACATTTTTGTTTCAACTTTGCTACCGCTCTGAGGCTAAACTATTTGATCGAGGTGGGTCAACCATAAAACATTGGTTAGATAACTTAAAAAGCTCTCAGAAAAGTCCCCAATTTTTCTTCTACTCCTACCAGGGGCTTGGCAATAGTCACATTTTTGTTTCAACTTTGCTAACGCTCTGAGGCTAAACTATTGGAACGAGGTGTGTCAAACATAAAACATTGGTTAGATAATTAAAGAGCTCTCAGGAAAGTCTTCAATCTTAATTCTACTCCTACCAGGGGCTTGGCAATAGTCACATTTTTGTTTCAACTTTGCTAACGCTCTGAGGCTAAACTATTGGAACGAGGTGTGTCAAACATAAAGCATTGGTTAGATAATTTAAAGAGCTCTCAGGAAAGTCTTCAATCTTTCTTCTACTCCTACCAGGGGCTTGGCAATAGTCACATTTTTGTTTCAACTTTGCTAACGCTCTGAGGCTAAACTATTGGAACGAGGTGTGTCAACATTAAGCATTGGTTAGATATTTTAAAGGGCTCTCAGGAAAGTCTTCAATCTTTCTTTTACTCCTACCAGGCGCTTGGCAATAGTCACATTTATTGTTTCCATATTTGCTAAGCTTAGCAGTTAAACAAAATTGGATTGAGTGGGTCAAACTAAAGCATTGGTTAGATAATTTAAAGAGCTCTCAGGAAAGTCCCCAAATTTCTTCTGCTTCTACCAGGGCTTGGCAATAGTCACATTTTTTTTCAACTTTGCTAAGCTTGAGGCTAAACTATTGAACGTGGGTCGAACATAAAGCATTGGTTAGATAATCTAAAGAGCTCTCAGGAAAGTCTTTAATTTTCTTCCACTCCTACCAGGGGCTTGGCAATAGTCACATTTTTGTTTCACTTTGATAACGCTCTAGCAGGTAAACTATTTGAACGAGGTGAGTCAAACATAAAGCATTGGTTAGATAATTTAAATAGCTCTCAGGAAAATATTCAATCTTTCTTCTGCTTCTATCAGGGGCTCGGCAATAGTCACCTTTTTGTTTCAACTTTGCTAACGCTCTTGCGGCTAAACTATTGGAACGAGGTGGGTCAAACATAAATCATTGGTTAGATAATTTAAAGAGCTCTCAGGAAAGTCCCCAATTTTTCTTCTGCTCCTACCAGGGGCTTGGCAATAGTCACATTTTTGTTTCAATTTTGCTAACGCTCTGAGGCTAAACTATTGGAACGAGGTGGGTCAAACATAAAGCATTGGTTAGATAATTTAAAAGCTCTCAGGAAAATCTTCAATCTTTCTTCTACTCTACCAGGCGCTTGGCAATAGTCACATTGTATTGTCACATGTTCCTATAGTTTAGCCTCGGAGCGTTAGCAAAGTTGAAACAAAAATGTGGCTATTGCCACGTGGGTCAAACATAAAGCATTGGTTAGATAATTTAAAGAGCTCTCAGGAAAGTCCCCAAATTTCTTCTGCTTCTACCAGGGGCTTGGCAATAGTCACATTTTTGTTTCAACTTTGCTAAAGCTCTAGCGGCTAAACTATTGGAACGAGGTGGGTCAAACATAAAGCATTGGTTAGATAATTTAAAGAGCTCTCAGGAAAGTCTTCAATCTTTCTTCTACTCCTATCAGGGGCTTAGCAATAGTCACATTTTTGTTTCAACTTTGTTAACGCTCTGAGGCTAAACTATTGGAACGAGGTGGGTCAAACATAAAGCATTGGTTGGATAATTTAAAGACCTCTTAGGAAAGTCTTCAATCTTTCTTCTACTCCTATCAGGGGCTTGGCAATAGTCACATTTTTGTTTCGACTTTTCTAACGCTCTAGTGGCTAAACTATTGAAACGTGGTGGGCCGAACTTAAAGCATTGGTTAGATAACTTAATAACTATAACTATTTGAACGAAGTGGGTCAAACATAAAACATTGGTTAGATAGTTTAAAGAGCTCTCAGGAAAGTCTTCAATCTTTCTCCTACTCCTACCAGGCGCTTGGCAATAGTCACAGTTTTGTTTCACTTTTGATAACGTTCTAGCGGGTAAACTATTTGAACGAGGTGGGTCAAACATAAAGCATTGGTTAGATAATTTAAAGAGCTCTTAGGAACGTCTTCAATCATTCTTCTACTCCTATCAGGGGCTTAGCAATAGTCACATTTTTGTTTCAACTTTGTTAACGCTCTGAGGCTAAACTATTGGAACGAGGTGTGTTAAACATAAAGCATTGGGTAGATATTTAAAGAGCTCTCAGGAAAGTCTTCAATCTTAATTCTACCCCTACCAGGGGCTTGGCAATAGTCACATTTTTGTTTCAACTTTGCTAACGCTCTGAGGCTAAACTATTTGAACGAGGTGGGTCGAACATAAAGCATTGGTTAGATAATCTAAAGAGCTCTCAGGAAAATCTTCAATCTTTCTTCTACTCCTACCAGGCGCTGGGCAATAGTCACATTGTATTGTCACATGTTCCTATAGTTTAGCCTCACAGCGTTAGCAAAGTTGAAACAAAAATGTGGCTATTGCCACGTGGGTCAAACATAAAGCATTGGTTAGATAATTTAAGGAGCTCTCAGGAAAGTCCCCAAATTTCTTCTGCTCCTACCAGGGGCTTGGCAATAGCCACATTTTTGTTTCAACTTTGCTAACGCTCTGAGGCTAATCTATTGGAACGAGGTGGGTCAAACATAAAGCATTGGTTAGATAATTTAAAGAGCTCTCCGGAAAGTCTTCAATCTTTCTTCTACTCCTATCAGGGGCTTAGCAATAGTCACATTTTTGTTTCAACTTTGTTAACGCTCTGAGGCTAAACTATTGGAACGAGGTAAGTCAAACATAAAGCATTGGTTAGATAATTAAAGAGCTCTCAGGAAAGTCTTCAATATTTCTTCTACTCCTATCAGGGGCTTGGCAATAGTCACATTTTTGTTTCAACTTTGCTAACGCTCTAGCGGCTAAACTATTGGAACGAGGTGGGTCAAACATAAATCATTGGTTAGATAATTTAAAGAGCTCTTAGGAAAGTCTTCAGTCTTAATTCTACCCCTACCAGGGGCTTGGCAATAGTCACATTTTTGTTTCAACTTTGCTAACGCTCTAGCGGCTAAACTATTGGAACGAGGTGGGTGAAACATAAAGCATTGGTTAGATAATTTAAAGAGCTCTTAGGAAATTCTTCAATCTTAATTCTACCCCTACCAGGGGCTTGGCAATAGTCACATTTTTGTTTCAACTTTGCTAACGCTCTGAGGCTAAACTATTTGAACGAGGTGTGTCAAACATAAAGCATTGATTAAATAATCTAAAGAGCTCTCAGGAAAGTCTTCAATCTTTCTACCACTCCTACCAGGGGCTTGGCAATAGTCACATTTTTGTTTCACTTTTGATAACGCTCTAGCAGGTATACTATTTGAACGAGGTGAGTCGAACATAAAGCATTGGTTAGATAATTTAAATAGCTCTCAGGAAAGTCTTAAATCTTTCTTCTGCTTCTATCAGGGGCTCGGCAATAGTCACATTTTTGTTTCAACTTTGCTAACGCTCTAGCGGCTAAACTATTGGGACGAGGTGGGTCAAACATGAATCATTGGTTAGATAATTTAAAGAGCTCTCAGGAAAGTCCCCAATTCTTCTTCTGCTCCTACCAGGGGCTTGGCAATTGTCACATTTTTGTTTCAATTTTGCTAACGCTCTTAGGCTAAACTATTGGAACGAGGTGGGTCAAACATAAAGCATTGGTTAGATAATTTAAAGAGCTCTCAGGAAAATCTTCAATCTTTCTTATACTCCTCAAGTGAAACAAAAATGTGACTATTGCCAAGCCCCTGGTAGGAGTGGAAGAAAGATTGAAGACTTTCCTGAGAGCTCTTTAGATTATTTAACCAATGCTTTATGTTTGACACACCTCGTTCAAATAGTTTAGCCTCAGAGCGTTAGCAAAGTTGAAACAAAAATGTGGCTATTGCCACGTGGGTCAAACATAAAGCATTGGTTAGATAATTTAAAGAGCTCTCAGGAAAGTCCCCAAATTTCTTCTGCTTCTACCAGGGGCTTGGCAATAGTCACATTTTTGTTTCAACTTTGCTAACGCTCTGAGGCTAAACTATTGGAACGAGGTGGGTCGAGCATAAAGCATTGGTTAGATAATTTAAAGAGCTCTCAGGAAAGTCTTCAATCTTTCTTCTACTCCTATCAGGGGCTTAGCAATAGTCACATTTTTGTTTCAACTTTGTTAACGCTCTGAGGCTAAACTATTGGAACGAGGTGGGTCCAACATAAAGCATTGGTTGGATAATTTAAAGAGCTCTTAGGAAAGTCTTCAATCTTTCTTCTACTCCTATCAGGGGCTTGGCAATATTCACATTTTTGTTTCACTTTTGATAACGTTCTAGCGGGTAAACTATTTGAACGAGGTGGGTCAAACATAAAGCATTGGTTAGATAATTTAAAGAGCTCTCAGGAAAGTCTTCAATTTTTCTTTTACTCCTACCAGGCGCTTGGCAATAGTCACATTTTTGTTTCAACTTTGCTAACGCTCTAGTAGCTAATTTATTGAAACGAGGTGGGTCGAACATAAAGCATTGGCTAGATGATTTAAACTAATGAGTTGAACCATCTCGATATCGATTGCTAAATGTGTATTTACAACAAAATCGACTTTATACCTAAATATAAGATTACGAAATTCTTCCAAATGCAATGCCGTTATACCGTTATGGCTTTACGTAAACTTCAGTCAGATAAAGAGGGTTAATTAACTTAAATATGTTAAACTAATGAATTGAAGCATCTCGATATCGATTGTTAAATGTGTATATATAACAAAATCGACATTATACCTAAATACAAGTTTACAGAATTCTTCCAAATGCAATGCCGTTATACCGTTATGGCTTTACGTAAACTTCAGTCAGATAAAGAAGGCTAATTAACTTAAATATGTTAAACTAATGATTTGAAGCATCTCGGTATCGATTGCTAAATGTGTATATACAACAAAATCGACATTATACCTAAATATAAGACAACAGAATTCTTATAAATGCACTGCCGTTATGCCTTTAAGGCTTTATGTAGATTTCAGTAAGACAGAGAGGCTTAATTAACTTAAATATGTTAAACTAATGAGTTGAGCCATCTCGATATCGATTTCTAAATGTGTATATACAACAAAATCGACTTTATACCTAAATATAAGATAACGGAATTCTTCCAAATGCACTGCCGTTATACCGTTATGGCTTTACGTAAACTTCAGTAAGAAAATAAGGTTAATTAACTTAAATATGTTAAACTAATGATTTGAAGCATTTCGTTATCAATTGCTAAATGTGTATATACAAGAAAATCGACTTTATACCTAAATATAAGATTACGGAATTCTTCTAAATGCACTGCCGTTATGCCGCCATGGCTTTATGCCAACTTCCGTTCGTTAAAGAAGGTTAATTAACTTAAATATGTTAAACTAATAATTTGAAGCATTTCGATATCGATTGCTAAATGTGTATATACAAGAAAATCGACTTTATGCCTAAATAGAAGACTACGGAATTCTTCCAAATGCAGTGCCGTTATGGCTTTTTGTCAACTTCAGTTCGCTAAAGGAGGTTTATTAAATTAAATATGTTAAACCAGTTATCTGAAGCATTTCGATATCGATTGCGAAATGTATATACAAGAAAATCGACTTTATACCTAAATATAAAATTATAATATTACGGAATTCTTCTAAATGCACTGCCGTTATACCGTCATGGCTTTATGTAAGCTTCAGTATGCTAAAAAATATTTATTAACTTAATATGTTAAACATATGATTTGAAGCATTTCGATATCGATAGCTAAATGTGTTTAAACAAAAAAATCGACTTTATACCTAAATATAAGATAACGGAAATCTTCCAAATGCACTGCCGTTATACCGTTATGGCTTTACGTAAACTTCAGTAAGAAAATAAGGTTAATTAACTTAAATATGTTAAACTAATGATTTGAAGCATTTCGTTATTAATTGCTAAATGTGTATATACAAGAAAATCGACTTTATACCTAAATATAAGATTACGGAATTCTTCTAAATGCACTGCCGTTATGCCGCCATGGCTTTAAGCCAACTTCCGTTCGTTAAAGAACGTTTAATAACTTAAATATGTTAAACTAATTATTTGAAGCATTTCGATATCGATTGCTAAATGTGTATATACAAGAAAATCGATTTATACATAAATATAAGACTACGGAATTCTTCCAAATGTACTGTCGTTATGCCTTCATGGCTGTATATCAACTACAATACGTTAAAGAAGGTTAATTAACTTAAATATGTTAAACTAATGATTTGAAGCATTTCGATATCGATTGCTAAATGCGTACATACAACAAAATCGACTTTATACCTAAATATAAGATTACGGAATTCATCTAAATGCACTGTCGTTATGCCGCCATGGCTTTATATCACCTTCTTTACGTTTAAGAAGGTTAATTAACTTAAATATGTTAAACTAATGATTTGAAGCATTTCGATATCGATTGCTAGATGCGTATATAGAACAAAATCGACTTTATTCCTAAATATAAGATTACGGAATTCTTCTAAATGCACTGTCGTTATGCCGCCATGGCTTTATATCACCTGCATTACGTTAAAGAAGGTTAACTAACTTAAATATGTTAAACTAATGATTTGAAGCATTTCGATATCGATTGCTAAATGTGTATGTACAACAAAATCGACTGTTTACCTAAATATAAGATAACGGAATTCAGATAAATATACTGCCGTTATGCCGCTATGGCTTTATGTAAACTTCAGTAAGATAAAGAAGGTTAATTAACCTTAATATGCTAAACCAGTTATTTGATGCATTTCGATATCGATTGCTAAATGTGTAAATACAAGAAAATCGACTTTATCCCCTAAATATAAGATTACGGAATTCTTCTAAATGCACTGCCGTTATGCCGCCATGGCGTTAAGCCAACTTCAGATCGTTAAAGAAGGTTTATTAACATAAATATGTTAAACTAATGAGTTGAAGCATCTCGATCGCTAAAAGTGTATATACAAGAAAATCGACTTTTTACATAAATATAAGACTACGGAATTCTTCCAAATGTACTGTCGTTATGCCGCCATGGCTTTATATCAACTTCAATACGTTAAAGAAGGTTAATTAACTTAAATATGTTAAACTAATGATTTGAAGCATTTCGATATCGATAGCTAAATGTGTATATACAAGAAAATGGACTTTATACCTAAATATAAGATTGCGGAGTTCTTCTAAATGCACTGCCGTTATGCCGCCATGGCCTTAAGCCAACTTCAGTTCGTTAGAGAAGGTTTATTAACTTAAATATGTTAAACCAGTTATTTGAAGCATTTCCATATCGTATGCTTAATGCATATATACCAGAAAATCGACTTTATACCTAAATATAAGACTACGGAATTCTTCCAAATGTACTGTCGTTATGCCGCCATGGCTTTATATAAACTTCAATACGTTAAGGTAGGTTAATTAACTTAAATATGTTAAACTAATGATTTTAAACATTGCGATATCGATTGTTAAATGAGTATATACAACAAAATCGACTTTATACCTAAATATAAGATTACGGAATTCTTCTAAATGCACTGTCGTTATGCCGCCATGGCTTTATATCTCCTTTATTACGTTAAAGAAGGTTTATTAACTTAAATATGTTAAACTAACGATTTGAAGATTTTCGGTATCGATTGCTTAATGTGTAAATACAAGAAAATCGACTATGTACCTAAATATAAGATTACGGAACTCTTCTACCTGCAATGTCGTTATGCCGCCATGGTTTATATCACCTTCATTACATTAAAGAAGGTTAATTAACTTTAATATGTTAAACTAATGATTTGAAGCATTTCGATATCGATTGCTAAATGTGTATGTACAATAAAATCGACTTTATTCCTTAATATAAGATAACGGAATTCATATAAATATATTGCCGTTATGCCGCTATGACTTTATGTAAACTTCAGTAAGATAAAGAAGGTTAATTAAGTTAAATATGCTAAACCAGTTATTTGAAGCATTTCGATATATATTGCTTAATGTGTAAATACACGAAAATAGAATTTATACCTAAATATAAAATTATTACATTACGGAATTCTTCTAAATGCACTGCCGTTATGCAGTTAAGGCTTTATGTAGACTTCAGTAAGCTAAAAAGCGTTTATTAACTTAATATGTTCAACTAATGATTTGAAGCATTTCGATATCGATATCTAAATGTGTATATACAAGAAAATCGACTTTATACCTAAATATAAGATCACGGAATTCTTCTACACGCACTGCCGTTATGCCGCCATGGCTATATGCCAACTTCAGATCGTTAAAGAAGGTTTATTAACATAAATATGTTAAACTATTGAGTTGAAGCATCTCGATATCGATAGCGAAATGTGTATATACAACAAAATCGACATTATACCTAAATATAAGATTACGAAAATTCTTCCAAATGCACTGCCGTTATACCGTTATGGCTTTATATAAACTTCAGTAAGATAAAGAAGGTTAATTAACTTAAATATTTTAAACTAATGATTTGAAGCATTTCGATATCGATTGCTATATGTGTATATACAAAAAAATCGACTTTATACCTTAATATAAGATAACGGAATTCATATAAATATACTGCCGTTATGCCGTTATCGCTTTATGTAAACTTCAGTAAGATAAAGAAGGTTATTAACTTAAATATGCTAAACCAGTTATTTGAAGCATTTCGATATATATTGCTAAATGTATAAACACAAGAAAATCGACTTTGTACCTAAATATAAAATTATAACATTACGGAATTCTTCTAAATGCACTGCCGTTATACTGTTAAGGCTTTATGTAGACTTCAGTAAGCTAAAAAGCGTTTATTAACTTAATATGTTAAACTAATGATTTGAAGCATTTCGATATCGATAGCTAAATGTGTATATACAAGAAAATCGACTTTATACCTAAATATAAGATAACTGAATTCTTCTAAATGCACTGCCGGTATGTCGCCACGGCTTTAACCCAAATCTTCCGTTCGTTAAAGAAGGTTTATTAACTTAAATATGTTAAACTAATGATTTGAAGCATTTCGATATCGATTGCTAAATGTGTATATACAAGAAAATCGACTTTATACCTAAATATAAGATAACTGAATTCTTCTAAATGCACTGCCGTTATGCCGTTATGGCTCTATGTTAACTTCAGTTCGTTAAAGAAGGTTTATTAACTTAAATATGTTAAACTAATGATATGAATTATTTCGATATCGCTTGCTAAATGTGTATATACAAGAAAATCGAATTTATACCTAAACATAAGATTGCGGAATTCTTCCAAATGTACTGTCGTTATGCCGCCATGGCTTTATATCAACTTCAATACGTTAAGGAAAGTTAATTAACTTAAATATGTTAAACTAATGATTTAAAGGCATTTCGATGTCGATTGCTAAATGCGTATATTTATACAAGAAAATCAAACTTTATACCTAAATATAAGTTTAAATGGAATTTCTCTAAATGCGCTGCCGTTATGCCGCCATTGCTTTATGCCAACTTCAGTCCGTTAAAGAAGGTTTATGAGCTTAAATATTTTAAACTAATGATTTCAAGCATTTCGATATCGATTGCTATATGTGTATATACAAGAAAATCGACTTTATACCTAAATATAAGATTACGGAATTCACCCAAATATACTGCCGTTATGGCTTTTGTAGACTTTAGTAAGATAAAGAGGATTAATTAACTTAAATACGTTAAACTAATGACTTGAAGCATTTCGATATCGATTGCTAAATTTGTATATACAAGAAAATCGACTTTATTCCTAAATATAAGACTACGGAATTCTTTCAAATGTACTGTCGTTATGCCGCCATGGCCTAATATCAACTTCAATACGTTAAAGAAGGTTAATTAACTTAAATATGTTAAACTAATGATTTGAAGCATTTCGATATCGATTGCTAAATGCGTATATACAACAAAATCGACTTTATACCTAAATATAAGAATACGGAATTCCTCTAAATGCACTGTCATTATGCCGCCATGGCTTTATATCACCTTTATTACGTTTAAGAAGGTTAATTAACTTAAATATGTTAAACTAATGATTTGAAGCATTTCGATATCGATTGCTAAATGCGTATATACAACAAAATCGACTATATACCTAAATATAAGATTATGTAATTCTTCTACATGCACTGCCGTTATGCCGCCATGGCTATGTGCCCACTTCAGATCGTTAAAGAAGGTTTATTAACTTTTATATGTTAAACTTATGAGCTGAAGCATTTCGATATCGATTGCTAAATGTGTATACACAAGAAAATCGATTTTATATCTTAACATAAGTTTACGGAATTCTTCCAAATGTACTGTCGTTATGCCGCCAAGGCTTTATATCAACTTCAATACGTTAAAGAGGGTTAATTAACTTTAATATGTTAAACTAATGATTTGAAGCATTTCAATGTCAAATTTGCTAAATGCGTATATACAACAAAATCGACTTTATACCTAAATATAAGATTACGGAATTCTTCTAAATGCACTATCGTTATGCCGCCAAGGCTTTATATCACCTTCATTACGTTAAAGAAGGTTAATTTTCTTAAATATGTTAAACTAGTGATTTGAAGCATTTCGATATCGCTTGCTAAATGAGTATATACAAGAAAGTCGAATTTATACCTAAATATAAGATAACGGAATTCTTCTAAATGCAGTGCAGTTATACCGTTGAGGCTTTATGTAGCCTTCAATACGTTAAAGAAGGTTAATTAACTTAAATATGTTAAACTAATGATTTGAAGCATTTCGACATCGCTTGCTAAATGTGTATATAAAAGAAAATCGAATTTATACCTTAACATAAGATTACGGAATTCTTCCAAATGTACTGTCGTTATGCCGCCATGGCTTTATATCAACTTCAATACGTTAAAGAAGGTTAATTAACTTAAATATGTTAAACTAATGATTTGAAGCATTTCGATGTCGATTGCTAAATGCGTATATACAACAAAATCGACTCTATACCTAAATATAAGATTACGGAATTCTTCTAAACGCACTGTCGTTATGCCGCCATGGCTTTATATCACCTTCGTTACGTTAAAGAAGGTTAATTAACTTAAATATGTTAAACTAATGATTTGAAGCATTTCGATATCGCTTGCTAAATGAGTATATACAAGAAAGTCGAATTTATACCTAAATATAAGATAACGGAATTCTTCTAAATGCAGTGCAGTTATACCGCTAAGGCTTTATGTAGACTTCACTGCGTTAAAGAAGGTTTATTAACTTAAATATGTTAAACTAATGATTTGAAGCATCTCGATATTGATTGCTAAATGTGTATACTCAAGAAAATCGACTTTATACCTAAATATAAGATTAGGGAATTCTTCCAAATGTACTGATGTTATGCCGCCATGGCTTTGTATCAACTTCAATACGTTAAAGAAGGTTAATTATTTTAAATATGTTAAGCTTATGGTTTGAAGCATTTCGATATCGACTGCTATATGCGTAAATACAAGAAAATCGACTTTATACATAAATATAAAATTATAACATTACGGAATTCTTCTAAATGCACTGCCGTTATACCCTTAAGGCTTTATGTAGACTTCAGTAAGCTAAAAAATGTTTATTAAATTAGTATGTTTAACTAATGATTTGAAGCATTTCGATATCGATAGCTAAATGTGTATTTAAAAGAAAATCGACTCTATACCTAAATATAAGATTATGTAATTCTTCCACGTGCACTGCCGTTATGCCGCCATGGCTATGTGCCCACTTCAGATCGTTAAAGAAAGTTTATTAACTTATATATGTTAAACTTATGAGCTGAAGCATTTCGATATCGATTGCTAAATGTGTATACACAAGAAAATCGATTTTATACCTTAACATAAGATTACGGAATTCTTCCAAATGTACTGTTGTTATGCCGCCAAGGCTTTATATCAACTTCAATACGTTAAAGAGGGTTAATTAACTTAAATATGTTAAACTAATGATTTGAAGCATTTCGATGTCGATTGCTAAATGCGTTTATACAACAAAATCGACTTTATACCTAAATATAAGATTACGGAATTCTTCTAAATGCACTGTCGTTATGCCGCCAAGGCTTTATATCACCTTCAATACGTTAAAGAAGGTTAATTTTCTTAAATATGTTAAACTAGTGATTTGAAGCATTTCGATATCGCTTGCTAAATGAGTATATACAAGAAACTCGAATTTATACCTAAATATAAGATAACGGAATTCTTCTAAATGCAGCGCAGTTATACCGTTGAGGCTTTATGTAGCCTTCAGTGCGTTAAAGAAGGTTTATTTATTTAAATATGTTTAACTAATGATTTGAAGCATTTCGATATCGATTGCTAAATGTGTATTTACAAGAAATTCGACTTTATACCTAAATATGTGAACTTCACTTCGCTAAAGGAAGTTTATTAACTTAAATATGTTAAACCAGTTATCTGAAGCATTTCGATATCGATTGTGAAATACACATATACAAGAAAATCAACTTTATACCTAAATATATGATAACGGAAATCTTCTAAATGCAGTGCAGTTATACCGTTAAGGCTTTATGTAGACTTCAGTGCGATAAAGAAGGTTTATTAACTTAAATATGTTAAACTAATGATTTGAAGCATCTCGATACCGATAGCTAAATGTGTATATACAAGAAAATCGAATTTATACCTAAATATGAGATTACAGAATTCTTGTAAATGCACTGCCGTTATGCCGCCATGGCTTTATATCAACTTCAATACGTTAAAGAAGGTTAATTAACTTAAATATGTTAAACTAATGATTTGAAGCATTTCGATATCGATTGTATATACAAGAAAATCGAATGAAGCATCTCGATATCGATTGCTAAATGTGTATACTCAAGAAAATCGACTTTATACCTAAATATAAGATTAGGGTAATCTTCCAAATGTACTGTCGTTATGCCGCCATGGCTTTATATCCCTTCATACGTTAAAGAAGGTTATTAATTTAAATATGTTAAACTAATGATTTGAAGCATTTCGATATCGATTGCTAAATGTGTATATACAAGAAAATCGACTTTATCCTAAATATAGGTTTATGGAATTCTTCTATATGCACTGCCGTTATGCCGCCATGGCTATATGCCCACTTCAGATCGTTAAAGAAAGTTTATTAATTTAAATATGTTAAACGTGTGAGCTGAAGCATTTCGATATCGATTGCTAAATGTGTATATACAAGAAAATCGATTTTGTACCTAAATAAAAGATTACGGAATTCACCCAAATGTACTGTCGTTATGCCACCATGGCTTTATATCAACTTCAATACGTTAAAGAAGGTTAATTAACTTAAATATGTTAAACTAATGATTTGAAGCATTTCGATATCGCTTGCTAAATGTGTATATAAAAGAAAATCGAATTTATACCTTAACATAAGATTACGGAATTCTTCCAAATGTACTGTCGTTATGCCGCCATGGCTTTATATCAACTTCAATACGTTAAAGAAGGTTAATTAACTTAAATATGTTAAACTAATGATTTGAAGCATTTCGATATCGATTGCTAAATGACGTATATACAAGAAATCGAATTTATACCTAAATATAAGATAACGGAATTCTTCTAAATGCAGTGCAGTTATACCGCTAAGGCTTTATGTAGACTTCAGTGCGTTAAAGAAGGTTTATTAACTTAAATATGTTAAACTAATGATTTGAAGCATCTCGGTATTGATTGCTAAATGTGTATGCTCAAGAAAATCGACTTTATACCTAAATATAAGATTAGGGAATTCTTCCAAATGTACTGTCGTTATGCCGCCATGGCTTTGTATCAACTTCAATACGTTAAAGAAGGTTAATTATTTTAAATATGTTAAGCTAATGGTTTGAAGCATTTCGATATCGACTGCTATATGCGTAAATACAAGAAAATCGACTTTATACATAAATATAAAATTATAACATTACGGAATTCTTCTAAATGCACTGCCGTTATACCGTTAAGGCTTTATGTAGACTTCAGTAAGCTAAAAAATGTTTATTAACTTAGTATGTTTAACAAATGATTTGAAGCATTTCGATATCGATAGCTAAATGTGTATTTACAAGAAAATCGACTCTATACCTAAATATAAGATTATGTAATTCTTCCACGTGCACTGCCGTTATGCCGCCATGGCTATGTGCCCACTTCAGATCGTTAAAGAAAGTATATTAACTTATATATGTTAAACTTATGAGCTGAAGCATTTCGATATCGATTGCTTAATGTGTATACACAAGAAAATCGATTTTATACCTTAACATAAGATTACGGAATTCTTCCAAATGTACTGTCGTTATGCCGCCAAGGCTTTATATCAACTTCAATACGTTAAAGAGGGTTAATTAACTTAAATATGTTAAACTAATGATTTGAAGCATTTCGATATCGCTTGCTAAATGTGTATATAAAAGAAAATCGAATTTATACCTTAACATAAGATTACGGAATTCTTCCAAATGTACTGTCGTTATGCCGCCATGGCTTTATATCAACTTCAATACGTTAAAGAAGGTTTATTAATTTAAATATGTTAAACGTGTGAGCTGAAGCATTTCGATATCGACGGCTAAATGTGTATATACAAGAAAATCGACTTTATGCCTAAATATAAGTTTATGGAATTCTTCTATATGCACTGCCGTTATGCCGCCATGGCTATATGCCCACTTCAGATCGTTAAAGAAGGTTTATTAATTTAAATGTGTTAAACTTGTGAGCTGAAGCATTTCGATATCGATTGCTAAATGTGTATATACAAGAAAATCGATTTTGTACCTAAATAAAAGATTACGGAATTCACCCAAATGTACTGTCGTTATGCCACCATGGCTTTATATCAACTTCAATACGTTAAAGAAGGTTAATTAACTTAAATATGTTAAACTAATGATTTGAAGCAATTCGATATCGCTTGCTAAATGTGTATATAAAAGAAAATCGAATTTATACCTTAACATAAGATTACGGAATTCTTCTAAATGCAGTGCAGTTATACCGCTAAGGCTTTATGTAGACTTCAGTGCGTTAAAGAAGGTTTATTAACTTAAATATGTTAAACTAATGATTTGAAGCATCTCGGTATTGATTGCTAAATGTGTATGCTCAAGAAAATCGACTTTATACCTAAATATAAGATTAGGGAATTCTTCCAAATGTACTGTCGTTATGCCGCCATGGCTTTGTATCAACTTCAATACGTTAAAGAAGGTTAATTATTTTATATATGTTAAGCTAATGGTTTGAAGCATTTCGATATCGACTGCTATATGCGTAAATACAAGAAAATCGACTTTATACATAAATATAAAATTATAACATTACGGAATTCTTCTAAATGCACTGCCGTTATACCGCTAAGGCTTTATGTAGACTTCAGTAAGCTAAAAAATGTTTATTAACTTAGTATGTTTAACAAATGATTTGAAGCATTTCGATATCGATAGCTAAATGTGTATTTACAAGAAAATCGACTCTATACCTAAATATAAGATTATGTAATTCTTCCACGTGCACTGCCGTTATGCCGCCATGGCTATGTGCCCACTTCAGATCGTTAAAGAGGGTTAATTAACTTAAATATGTTAAACTAATGATTTGAAGCATTTCGATATCGCTTGCTAAATGTGTATATAAAAGAAAATCGAATTTATACCTTAACATAAGATTACGGAATTCTTCCAAGTGTACTGTCGTTATGCCGCCATGGCTTTATATCAACTTCAATACGTTAAAGAAGGTTTATTAATTTAAATATGTTAAACGTGTGAGCTGAAGCATTTCGATATCGATGGCTAAATGTGTATATACAAGAAAATCGATTTTGTACCTAAATAAAAGATTACGGAATTCACCCAAATGTACTGTCGTTATGCCACCATGGCTTTATATCAACTTCAATACGTTAAAGAAGGTTAATTAACTTAAATATGTTAAACTAATGATTTGAAGCATTTCGATATCGCTTGCTAAATGTGTATATAAAAGAAAATCGAATTTATACCTTAACATAAGATTACGGAATTCTTCCAAATGTACTGTCGTTATGCCGCCATGGCTTTATATCAACTTCAATACGTTAAAGAAGGTTTATTAATTTAAATATGTTAAACGTGTGAGCTAAAGCATTTCGATATCGATGGCTAAATGTGTATATACAAGAAAATCGACTTTATGCCTAAATATAAGTTTATGGAATTCTTCTATATGCCCCCCCCCCCCAACCAAGCGTTATGCCCCATGGCTTTATCAACTTCAATCGTTAAAGAAGGTTAATTAATTAAATTGTTAAACTATGATTTGAAGCATTTCGATATCGTTGCTAAATGTGTATATAAAGAAAATCGAATTTTACCTTAAAAAGATTACGGAATTCTCCAAATGTACTGTGTTATGCCCCATGGCTTTATATCAACTTCAATACGTTAAAGAAGGTTAATTAACTTAAATATGTTAAACTAATGATTTGAAGCATTTCGATTCGTTGCTAAATGGTATATAAAAAAATCGATTATACCTAAAATAAGATTACGGAATTCTTCAAAGACTGTCGTTATGCCGCCATGGCTTTATATCACCTTCTTACGTTAAAGAAGGTTAATTAACTTAAATATGTTAAACTAATGATTTGAAGCATTTCGATTCGTTGCTTAATGGTATATACAAAAGTCGAATTTATACCTAAATATAAGATAACGGAATTCTTCTAAAGCATGCGTTATCCGCCAGGCTTTATGTAGACTTATTAACTTAAATATGTTAAACTAATGATTTGAAGCATTCGATATTGATTGCTAAATGTGTATATCAAGAAAATCGATTTATACCTAAATATAAGTTTAGGAATTCTTCCAAATATGTCGTTATGCCGCCATGGCTTTGTATCAACTCAAGCTTTAAAGAAGTTAATTATTTTAAATATGTTAACTAATGGTTTGAAGCATTTCGATATGATGCTATATGCGTAAATCAAGAAAATCGACTTTATACATAAATATAAAATTATAACATTACGGAATTCTTCTAAATGCACTGCCGTTATACCGTTAAGGCTTTATGTAGACTTCATAATAAAAAATGTTTATTAATTAGTATGTTTAAATGATTTGAAGCATTTCGATATCGATAGCTAAATGTGATTTACAAAAAATCGACTCTATACCTAAATATAAGATTAGAATTCTTCAAATGCACTGCCGTTATGCCGCCATGGCTTTGCCCACTTCAGATCGTTAAAGAAAGTTTATTAACTTAATATGTTAAACTTATGATTTGAAGCATTTCGATATCGATGGCTAAATGTGTATATACAAGAAAATCGACTTTATCCTAAATATAAGTTTATGGAATTCTTCTAATGCACGCCGTTATGCCGCCATGGCTATTGCCCACTTCAGATCGTTAAAGAAGGTTTATTAATTAAATTGTTAAACTTGAGCTGAAGCATTTCGATATCGATGGCTAAATGTGTATATACAAAAAATACTTTATGCCTAAATATAAGTTTATGGAATTCTTCTTCAGCCGTTATGCCGCCATGGCTTATGCCTTCAGAGTTAAAGAAGGTTTATTATTTTAAAGTGTTAAACTTTGATGAAGCATTTCGATATCATTGCTAAATGGTATATACAAGAAAATCGATTTGTATAAATAAAAATTACGGAATTCTTCCAAATGACTGCGTTATGCCGCCAAGGCTTTATAAACTTCAAAGTTAAAAAGGTTAATTATTAAATATGTTAAACTAATGATTTGAAGCATTTCGATGTCGATTGCTAAATGGTATTACAAAAAATCGACTTATACCTAAATATAAGATTACGGATTCTTCAAATGCACTGCGTTATGCCGCCAAGGCTTTAACACCTTCAATACGTTAAAGAAGGTTAATTTTTAAATGTTAAACTAGTGATTTGAAGCATTTCGATATCGCTTGCTAAATGAGTATATACAAGAAATCGAATTTACCTAAATATAAGATAACGGAATTCTTCTAAATGCAGCAGTTATACCGTTAGGCTTTATGAGCCTTCAGTGCTTAAAAAGGTTTATTAACTTAAATATGTTAAACTAATGATTTGAAGCATTTGATATCATTGCTAAATGTTTATACAAGAAAATCGACTTTTCCTAAATATGAGTTTACGATTCTTCTAAATGCACTCCGTTTCGCCATGGCTTTATTCAACTTCAATACGTTAAAGAAGGTTATTTATTAAATATGTTAAACTAATGATTGAAGCATTTCGATATCGATTGTATATACAAGAAAATCGAATTACACTAATATAATTGCTAAATGGTTATCAAAAAATGACTTTATACCTAATGAAGATTGGGAATCTTCCAAATACTGTTAGCCAGGCTTTATACTCTTTGTAATAAGAAGTTACTTACTTAAATATGTTAAACTAATGTTTAAAAATTTTGATATGGTTTAAAGTATAAAAGAAAATCGATTTACCTAAATATAGTTTAGAATTCTTCATAGATGCCGTTATCGCATGGCTTATCCATTAAATGTTAAGAAGTTTTTTAATTAATCGTTAAATGGACTAAGATTTCGATATCATGCTAAAGTTATAAAAGAAAATAATTTTTACCTAAATGAAGATTACGGAATTACCCAATGTACTTCGTATGCACCATGGCTTTATATCAACTTATAGTTAAAAGTAATTAACTTAAATATGTTAAATATGATTTAAGATTTCGATATCCCTCAAATGTGTTATAAAAGAAAATCGATTTATACCTGAACTAAGTTACGAATTCTTCAAATTACTTTCGTTACCCATGGTTTAATAACTTAATAGTTAAAGAAGGTTATTAACTTAAATATGTTAAATAATGATTGAAGCATTGATGTCATTGCTAAATGCATATATCAACAAATCGACTCTATACCTAAATATTAGGAATCTTCTAAATGACTGTCGTTATGCCGCCATGGCTTTATATCACCTATTAGTTAAAGAAGGTTAATTACTTAAATATTAAACTAATGATTTGAAGCATTATATCGTTGCCAAATGATATATACAAAAAAGTCGAATTATACCTAAATATAAGTAAGGAATTTTCGAATGCATGCGTTATCCGTTAAGGCTTTATGTGACTTTAACGTTAAAGAAGGTTTATTAACTTAAATATAATTTAAGATTTGAAGCATCGATATCGATTGCTAAATGTGTATATCAAGAAAATCGACTTTATACCTAAATATAAAATTAGGGAATTCTTCCAAATGTACTGTCGTTATGCCGCCATGGCTTTGTATCAATTCAATACGTTAAGGAAGGTTAATTATTTTAAATATGTTAAGCTAATGGTTTGAAGCATTTCGATATCGACTGCTAATGTGTAAATACAAAAAATCGACTTTAAAATATAAATTATAAATTAGGAATTCTTCTAAATGCACTCCGTTATCCGTTAAGGCTTTATGTAACTTCAAAGTAAAAAATTATATTAACTTAATATGTTAAACTTATGATTTGAAGCATTTTGATATCGATAGCTAAATGTGATTTACAAGAAAATCGACTCTATACCTAAATATAAGATTAGTTATTCTTCCAATGCACTGCCCTTATGCCGCCATGGCTATGTGCCCACTTCAACGTAAAGAGGTTTATTAACTTAAATATGTTAAACTTATGACTGAAGCATTTCGATATCGTTGCAAATGTGTATAACAAAAATCGATTTTATACCTTAAATAAGATTAAGGAATTTTCAAATGTACTGCGTATCCCAAGGCTTTATTAACTTCAATACGTTAAAGGGTTAATTAACTTAAATATGTTAAATAATGATTTGAAGCATTTCGATTTCGATTGCTAAATGCGTATATACAAAAAATCGACTTTATACCTAAATATATATTACGGAATTCTTCAAATGATGCAGTTATACCGTTAGGCTTTATGTAACTTCATCTTAAAGAGTTATTAACTTAAATATGTTAAACTATGATTTGAAGCATTTCTATCGATGCTAAATGGTATATACAAGAAAATCGACTTATACCTAAATATAAATTACGGAATTCTTCTAAATGCACTGTCGTTATGCCGCAAGGCTTTATATCACCTTCATTACGTAAAGAAGTAATTTTCTTAAATATGTTAAATATGTTTAAGCATTTCGATATCGCTTGCTAAATGAGTATCTACAAAAAGGAATTTATACCTAAATATAAGATAAGGAATTCTTCTAAATGCATGCATTATCCGTTGAGGCTTTATGTAACTTCAGTCGTTAAAGAAGGTTTATTAACTTAAATATGTTAAACTGATTTTGAAGCATTTCGATATCGATTGCTAAATGTGTATATACAAGAAAATCGATTTACCTAAATATAAGATTATGTAATTCTTCCAGTGCACTGCCGTTATGCCGCCATGGCTATGTGCCCACTTCAATCGTTAAAGAAAGTTATTAACTTATATATGTTAAACTTATGACTGAAGCATTTCGATATCGGCTAAATGTGTATATACAAAAAATCGACTTATACCTAAATATAAGATTATGTAATTCTTCCAGTGCATGCCGTTATGCCGCCATGGCTATGTCCCACTTCAGATCGTTAAAGAAAGTTTATTAACTTATATGTTAAACTTATGATGAAGCATTTCGATATCGATGGCTAAAGTGTATACAAGAAAATCGACTCTATACCTAAATATAAGATTATGTAATTCTTCCACGTGCACTGCCGTTATGCCGCCATGGCTATGTGCCCACTTCAGATCGTTAAAGAAAGTTTATTAACTTATATATGTTAAACTTATGAGCTGAAGCATTTCGATATCGATGGCTAAATGTGTATATACAAGAAAATCGACTTTATGCCTAAATATAAGTTTATGGAATTCTTCTATATGCACAGCCGTTATGCCGCCATGGCTATATGCCCACTTCAGATCGTTAAAGAAGGTTTATTAATTTAAATGTGTTAAACGTGTGAGCTGAAGCATTTCGATATCGATGGCTAAATGTGTATATACAAGAAAATCGACTTTATGCCTAAATATAAGTTTATGGAATTCTTCTATATGCACAGCCGTTATGCCGCCATGGCTATATGCCCACTTCAGATCGTTAAAGAAGGTTTATTAATTTAAATGTGTTAAACTTGTGAGCTGAAGCATTTCGATATCGATAGCTAAATGTGTATTTACAAGAAAATCGACTCTATACCTAAATATAAGATTATGTTATTCTTCCACATGCACTGCCCTTATGCCGCCATGGCTATGTGCCCACTTCAGATCGTTAAGGAGGTTTATTAACTTAAATATGTTAAACTTATGAGCTGAAGCATTTCGATATCGATTGCTAAATGTGTATACACAAGAAAATCGATTTTATACCTTAACATAAGATTACGGAATTCTTCCAAATGTACTGTCGTTATGCCGCCAAGGCTTTATATCAACTTCAATACGTTAAAGAGGGTTAATTAACTTAAATATGTTAAACTAATGATTTGAAGCATTTCGATGTCGATTGCTAAATGCGTATATACAACAAAATCGACTTTATACCTAAATATATGATTACGGAATTCTTCTAAATGCAGTGCAGTTATACCGTTGAGGCTTTATGTAGACTTCAGTGCGTTAAAGAAGGTTTATTAACTTAAATATGTTAAACTGATGATTTGAAGCATTTCGATATCGATTGCTAAATGTGTATATACAAGAAAATCGACTCTATACCTAAATATAAGATTACGGAATTCTTCTAAATGCACTGTCGTTATGCCGCCAAGGCTTTATATCACCTTCATTACGTTAAAGAAGGTTAATTTTCTTAAATATGTTAAACTAGTGTTTTGAAGCATTTCGATATCGCTTGCTAAATGAGTATCTACAAGAAAGTCGAATTTATACCTAAATATAAGATAACGGAATTCTTCTAAATGCAGTGCAGTTATACCGTTGAGGCTTTATGTAGACTTCAGTGCGTTAAAGAAGGTTTATTAACTTAAATATGTTAAACTGATGATTTGAAGCATTTCGATATCGATTGCTAAATGTGTATATACAAGAAAATCGACTCTATACCTAAATATAAAGTTATGTAATCCTTCGACATGCACTGCCGTTATGCCGCCATGGCTATGTGCCCACTTCAGATCGTTAAAGAAGGTTTATTAACTTTAATATGTTAAACTTATGAGCTGAAGCATTTCGATATCGTTTGCTAAATGTGTATACACAAGAAAATCGATTTTATACCTAAATAAAAGATTACGGAATTCACCCAAATATACTGCCGTTATGGCTTTTGTAGACTTCAGTAAGATAAAGAGGATTAATTAACTTAAATATGTTAAACTAATGACATGAAGCATTTCGATATCGATTGCTAAATTTGTATATACAAGAAAATCGACTTTATACCTAAATATAAGACTACGGAATTCTTCCAAATGTACTGTCGTTATGCCGCCATGGCTTTATATCAACTTCAATACGTTAAAGAAGTTTAATTAACTTAAATATGTTAAACTAATGATTTGAAGCATTTCGATATCGATTGCTAAATGTGTATATACAAGAAAATCGAATTTATACCTAATTATAAGATAACGGAATTCTTCCAACTGTACTGTCGTTATGCCGCCATGGCTATATATAAACTTCAATACGTTAAAGAAGGTTAATTAACTTAAATATGTTAAACTAATGATTTGAAGCATCTCGATATCGATAGCTAAATGTGTATATACAAGAAAATCGATTTTGTACCTAAATAAAAGATTACGGAATTCTTCCAAATGTACTGTCGTTATGCCGCCAAGGCTTTATATCAACTTCAATACGTTAAAGAAGGTTAATTAACTTAAATATGTTAAACTAATGATTTGAAGCATTTCGATGTCGATTGCTAAATGCGTATATACAACAAAATCGACTTTATACCTAAATATAAGATTACGGAATTCTTCTAAATGCACTGTCGTTATGCCGCCAAGGCTTTATATCACCTTCAATACGTTAAAGAAGGTTAATTTTCTTAAATATGTTAAACTAGTGATTTGAAGCATTTCGATATCGCTTGCTAAATGAGTATATACAAGAAAGTCGAATTTATACCTAAATATAAGATAACGGAATTCTTCTAAATGCAGTGCAGTTATACCGTTGAGGCTTTATGTAGCCTTCAGTGCGTTAAAGAAGGTTTATTAACTTAAATATGTTAAACTAATGATTTGAAGCATTTCGATATCGATTGCTAAATGTGTATATACAAGAAATTCGACTTTATACCTAAAGATGTGAACTTCACTTCGCTAAAGGAAGTTTATTAACTTAAATATGTTAAACCAGTTATCTGAAGCATTTCGATATCGATTGTGAAATACACATATACAAGAAAATCAACTTTATACCTAAATATATGATAACGGAAATCTTCTAAATGCAGTGCAGTTATACCGTTAAGGCTTTATGTAGACTTCAGTGCGATAAAGAAGGTTTATTAACTTAAATATGTTAAACTAATGATTTGAAGCATCTCGATATCGATAGCTAAATGTGTATATACAAGAAAATCGACTTTATACCTAAATACGAGATTACAGAATTCTTCTAAATGCACTGCCGTTATGCCGCCATGGCTTTATATCAACTTCAATACGTTAAAGAAGGTTAATTAACTTAAATATGTTAAACTAATGATTTGAAGCATTTCGATATCGATTGTATATACAAGAAAATCGAATGAAGCATCTCGATATCAATTGCTAAATGTGTATACTCAAGAAAATCGACTTTATACCTAAATATAAGATTAGGGAAATCTTCCAAATGTACTGTCGTTATGCCGCCATGGCTTTATATCTCCTTCTATAAGTTAAAGAAGGTTACTTAACTTAAATATGTTAAAACTAATGATTTAAAGAATTTTGATATGGATTGCTAAATGAGTATAAACAAGAAAATCGACTTTACCTAAATATAAGTTTATGGAATTCTTCTATATGCACTGCCGTTATGCCGCCATGGCTATATGCCCACTTCAAATCGTTAAGGAAGTTTTATTAATTTAAATATGTTAAACGTGTGAGCTGAAGCATTTCGATATCGATGGCTAAATGTGTATATACAAGAAAATCGATTTTGTACCTAAATAGAAGATTACGGAATTCACCCAAATGTACTGTCGTTATGCCACCATGGCTTTATATCAACTTCAGTACGTTAGAGAAGGTTAATTAACTTAAATATGTTAAACTAATGATTTGAAGCATTTCGATATCGCCTGCTAAATGTGTATATAAAAGAAAATCGAATTTATACCTGAACATAAGATTACGGAATTCTTCCAAATGTACTTTCGTTATGCCGCCATGGCTTTATATCAACTTCAATACGTTAAAGAAGGTTAATTAACTTAAATATGTTAAACTAATGATTTGAAGCATTTCGATGTCGATTGCTAAATGCATATATACAACGAAATCGACTCTATACCTAAATATAAGATTACGGAATTCTATTAAATGCACTGTCGTTATGCCGCCATGGCTTTATATCACCTTCATTACGTTAAAGAAGGTTAATTAACTTAAATATGTTAAACTAATGATTTGAAGCATTTCGATATCGCTTGCCAAATGAGTATATACAAAAAAGTCGAATTTATACCTAAATATAAGATAACGGAATTCTTCGAAATGCAGAGCAGTTATACCGTTAAGGCTTTATGTAGACTTTAGTGCGTTAAAGAAGGTTTATTAACTTAAATATGATAATTTAATGATTTGAAGCATCTCGATATCGATTGCTAAATGTGTATACTCAAGAAAATCGACTTTATACCTAAATATAAAATTAGGGAATTCTTCCAAATGTACTGTCGTTATGCCGCCATGGCTTTGTATCAACTTCAATACGTTAAGGAAGGTTAATTATTTTAAATATGTTAAGCTAATGGTTTGAAGCATTTCGATATCGACTGCTATATGTGTAAATACAAGAAAATCGACTTTATACCTAAATATAAAATTATAACATTACGGAATTCTTCTAAATGCACTGCCGTTATACCGTTAAGGCTTTATGTAGACTTCAGTAAGCTAAAAAATGTATATTAACTTAATATGTTAAACTTATGATTTGAAGCATTTCGATATCGATAGCTAAATGTGTATTTACAAGAAAATCGACTCTATACCTAAATATAAGATTATGTTATTCTTCCACATGCACTGCCCTTATGCCGCCATGGCTATGTGCCCACTTCAAATCGTTAAGGAGGTTTATTAACTTAAATATGTTAAACTTATGAGCTGAAGCATTTCGATATCGATTGCTAAATGTGTATACACAAGAAAATCGATTTTATACCTTAACATAAGATTACGGAATTCTTCCAAATGTACTGTCGTTATGCCGCCAAGGCTTTATATCAACTTCAATACGTTAAAGAGGGTTAATTAACTTAAATATGTTAAACTAATGATTTGAAGCATTTCGATGTCGATTGCTAAATGCGTATATACAACAAAATCGACTTTATACCTAAATATATGATTACGGAATTCTTCTAAATGCAGTGCAGTTGTACCGTTGAGGCTTTATGTAGACTTCAGTGCGTTAAAGAAGGTTTATTAACTTAAATATGTTAAACTGATGATTTGAAGCATTTCGATATCGATTGCTAAATGTGTATATACAAGAAAATCGACTCTATACCTAAATATAAGATTACGGAATTCTTCTAAATGCACTGTCGTTATGCCGCCAAGGCTTTATATCACCTTCATTACGTTAAAGAAGGTTAATTTTCTTAAATATGTTAAACTAGTGTTTTGAAGCATTTCGATATCGCTTGCTAAATGAGTATCTACAAGAAAGTCGAATTTATACCTAAATATAAGATAACGGAATTCTTCTAAATGCAGTGCAGTTATACCGTTGAGGCTTTATGTAGACTTCAGTGCGTTAAAGAAGGTTTATTAACTTAAATATGTTAAACTGATGATTTGAAGCATTTCGATATCGATTGCTAAATGTGTATATACAAGAAAATCGACTCTATACCTAAATATAAAGTTATGTAATCCTTCGACATGCACTGCCGTTATGCCGCCATGGCTATGTGCCCACTTCAGATCGTTAAAGAAGGTTTATTAACTTTAATATGTTAAACTTATGAGCTGAAGCATTTCGATATCGTTTGCTAAATGTGTATACACAAGAAAATCGATTTTATACCTAAATAAAAGATTACGGAATTCACCCAAATATACTGCCATTATGGCTTTTGTAGACTTCAGTAAGATAAAGAGGATTAATTAACTTAAATATGTTAAACTAATGACATGAAGCATTTCGATATCGATTGCTAAATTTGTATATACAAGAAAATCGACTTTATACCTAAATATAAGACTACGGAATTCTTCCAAATGTACTGTCGTTATGCCGCCATGGCTTTATATCAACTTCAATACGTTAAAGAAGGTTAATTAACTTAAATATGTTAAACTAATGATTTGAAGCATTTCGATATCGATTGCTAAATGTGTATATACAAGAAAATCGAATTTATACCTAATTATAAGATAACGGAATTCTTCCAACTGTACTGTCGTTATGCCGCCATGGCTATATATAAACTTCAATACGTTAAAGCAGGTTAATTAACTTAAATATGTTAAACTAATAATTTGAAGCATTTCGATATCGCTTGCTATATGTGTCATTTAAATATATACAAGAAAATCGAATTTATACCTAATTATAAGATTACGGAATTCTTCCAACTGTACTGTCGTTATGCCGTCATGGCTATATATCAACTTCAATACGTTAAAGAAGGTTAATTATTTTAAATATGTTAAACTAATGGTTTGAAGCATTTCGATATCGACTGCTATATGTGTAAATACAAGAAAATCGACTTTATACCTAAATATAAAATTATAACATTACGGAATTCTTCTAAATGCACTGCCGTTATACCGTTAAGGCTTTATGTAGACTTCAGTAAGGTAAAAAATGTTTATTAACTTAGTATGTTTAACTAATGATTTGAAGCATTTCGATATCGATAGCTAAATGTGTATTTACAAGAAAATCGACTTTATACCTAAATATAAGATTATGGAATTCTTTTATATGCACTGCCGTTATGCCGCCATGGCTATATGCCCACTTTAGCTCGTTAAAGAAGGTTTATTAATTTAAATATGTTAAACTTGTGAGCGGAGGATGGAGTCATGTGTAGAAGTTCACGCAAGTGAGGAAAGTTCTCTGATCGCCATTCCCTTGGGAGTGGCCAGAAACGATTCTTTTACATATGACTCAAGCAGCTCACGACTTCCGGTCTTTGACCAAGTATCCTCTGGGTAGCCTAAGAACATCCGTTTGAAGGCGAGCTAAAGTGAGAAGGCGAAACATCCCCTGCATAAGGTTGTGCGCTGGGTTTGGGACCCGCCACGTAAAAAAACACCCCCAATGAAAAGGAAAAAACAGCCTCGGATGAGAGACCCCCCTTTTGATGACGACCACGGCAAACGAAATAAGGACTATGATTTGAGGGCATGCACCTGGAATGTCCGGTCCCTTAATTGGGAAGGTGCCGCTGCCCAGCTGGTAGATGTCCTCGTAAAGATAAAGGCTGACATCACCGCCGTCCAAGAAATGCGATGGACGGGACAAGGACAGAGACGAGTAGGTCCTTGTGACATTTACTACAGTGGCCATATAAAGGAGCGCAAGTTTTGTGTTGGATTCGTGGTGGGAGAGAGACTCCGTCGCCGAGTACTATCATTCACTCCTATGAATGAACGTCTAGCCACAATCCGCATCAAAGCGAGGTTCTTCAACATATCGCTGATTTTCGCCCACGCCCCGACGGAAGAGAAGGACGATGTGACCAAAGATGCCTTTTATGAGTGCTTGGAGCGCACTTATGAGAGATGCCCCCGCCACGATGTCAAAATCGTGCTTGGCGACTTCAACGCCAGGGTGGGCAAAGAAGGTATCTTTGGCACTACGGTCGGTAAATTCAGCCTCCACGAGGAAACATCCCCAAATGGGTTGAGGCTGATCGACTTCGCCGGGGCCCGAAATATGGTTATCTGTAGTACCAGATTCCAGCATAAGAAGATACATCAAGCTACCTGGCTGTCTCCGGATCGAAAAACCACCAACCAGATCGATCATGTTGTGATAGACGGAAGACACGTCTCCAGCGTTTTAGATGTGCCTGTGCTCCGAGGTCCTAACATCGACTAGGACCACTATATTGTTGCAGCTAAAATTCGCACCCGCCTCTGTGCAGCAAAAAACGCACACCAACAAACACGAGGAAGGTTTTACGTAGAGAAGCTGCAATCACAACAGACAGCCGAACGATTTTCTACTCGGCTTGTACTCCTGCTCTCTGAGAGCACTCGTCAACAACTCGGTATAAGGTAGCTGTGGGACGGCATTTCAAACTCTTTACGTACAGCTGCAACCGAAACCATTGGTTTTCGGAAAGTGCAAAGGAACAGCTGGTACGACGAGGAGTGCCGTGTCGCAGCGGAGAGAAAACAGGCTGCCTACCTCGCAACGTTACGATCGACCACAACACGTGCGGGATGGGATAGATACCGAGAGTTGAAGAGGGAAGCGAGACGCATTTGTAGACAGAAAAAGAAAGAGGCCGAAATGCGTGAGTACGAAGAGCTTGATAAGCTGGCCGACAGGGGTAATGCTCGAAAATTCTACGAAAAGATGCGGCGGCTTACAGAAGGTTTTAAGACCGGAGCATACTCTTGTAGAACTCCCAAAGGTGATCTAGTTACCGATGCCCAGAGCATACTTAAATTATGGAGGGAACACTTCTCCAGCCTGCTGAATGGCAGTGAACACACAACACCAGGAGAAAACGAACCCGATACGCCAAACGATGACGATGGAGCAGATGTTCCATTGCCCGACCATGATGAAGTTCGAATAGCAATTGCCCGCCTGAAAAACAACAAAGCGGCAGGGGCCGACGGATTGCCGGCCGAGCTATTCAAACACGGCGGTGAAGAGCTGATAAGGTGCATGCATCAGCTTCTTTGCAAAATATGGTCGGACGAAAGTATGCCCAACGATTGGAATTTAAGTGTGCTATGCCCAATCCACAAAAAAGGAGACCCCACAATCTGCGCCAACTACCGTGGGATTAGCCTCCTCAACATCGCATATAAGGTTCTGTCGAGCGTATTGTGTGAAAGATTAAAGCCCACCGTCAACAAACTGATTGGACCTTATCAGTGTGGCTTTAGACCTGGCAAATCAACAACCGACCAGATATTCACCATGCGCCAAATCTTGGAAAAGACCCGTGAAAGGAGAATCGACACACACCACCTCTTCGTCGATTTCAAAGCTGCTTTCGACAGCACGAAAAGGAGCTGCCTTTATGCCGCGATGTCTGAATTTGGTATCCCCGCAAAACTAATACGGCTGTGTAAGCTGACGTTGAGCAACACAAAAAGCTCCGTCAGAATCGGGAAGGACCTCTCCGAGCCGTTCGATACCAAACGAGGTTTCAGACAAGGCGATTCCTTATCGTGCGACTTTTTCAACCTGCTTCTGGAGAAAATAGTTCGAGCTGCAGAACTCAACAGAGAAGGTACCATCTTCTATAAGAGTGTACAACTGCTGGCGTCTGCCGATGATATTGATATCATCGGCCTCAACACCCGCGCCGTTAGTTCTGCTTTCTCCAGACTGGACAAGGAAGCAAAAGAGATGGGTCTGGCAGTGAACGAGGGCAAGACGAAATATCTCCTGTCATCAAACAAACAGTCGTCGCACTCGCGACTTGGCACTCACGTCACTGTTGACAGTCATAACTTTGAAGTTGTAGATAATTTCGTCTATCTTGGAACCAGCGTAAACACCACCAACAATGTCAGCCTAGAAATCCAACGCAGGACAGCTCTTGCCAACAGGTGCTTCTTCGGACTAAGTAGGCAATTGAGAAGCAAAGTCCTCTCTTGACAAACAAAAACCAAACTCTATAAGTCACTCATAATTCCCGTCCTGCTATACGGTGCAGAGGCCTGGACGATGACAAAAACCGATGAGTCGACATTGCGAGTTTTCGAGAGAAAAGTTCTGCGAAAGATTTATGGTCCTTTGCGCGTTGGCCACGGCGAATATCGCATTCGATGGAACGATGAGCTGTACGAGATATACGACGACATTGACATAGTTCAGCGAATTAAAAGACAGCGGCTACGCTGGCTGGGTCATGTTGTCCGGATGGATGAAAACGCTCCAGCTCTGAAAGTATTCGACGCAGTACCCGCCGCGGGAAGCAGAGGAAGAGGAAGACCTCCACTCCGTTGGAAGGACCAAGTGGAGAGGGACCTGGCTTCGCTTGGAATATCCAATTGGCGCAACGTAGCGAAGAGAAGAAACGACTGGCGCGCTGTTGTTGACTCGGCTATAATCGCATAAGCGGTGTATACGCCAGTAAAGAAGAAGAAACTTGTGAGCTGAAGCATTTCGATATCGATTGCTAAATGTGTATATGCAAGAAAATCGATTTTGTACCTAAATAAAAGATTACGGAATTCACCCAAATGTACTGTCGTTATGCCACCATGGCTTTATATCAACTTCAATACGTTAAAGAAGGTTAATTAACTTAAATATGTTAAACTAATGATTTGAAGCATTTCGATATCGATAGCTAAATGTGTATATAAAAGAAAATGGAATTTATACCTTAACATAAGATTACGGAATTCTTCCAAATGTACTGTCGTTATGCCGCCATGGCTTTATATCAACTTCAATACGTTAAAGAAGGTTAATTAACTTAAATATGTTAAACTAATGATTTGAAGCATTTCGATGTCGATTGCTAAATGCGCATATACAACAAAATCGACTCTATACCTAAATATAAGATTACGGAATTCTTCTAAATGCACTGTCGTTATGCCGCCATGGCTTTATATCACCTTCATTACGTTTAAGAAGGTTAATTAACTTAAATATGTTAAACTAATGATTTGAAGATTTTCGATATCGACTGCTAAATTTGTAAATATAAGAAAATCGACTATATATCTAAATATAAGATTACGAAATTCTTCTACATGCACTGTCGTTATGCAGCCATGGCTTTATATCAACTTCAATACGTTAAAGAAGGTTAATTAACTTAAATATGTTAAACTAATGATTTGAAGCATTTCGATGTCGACTGCTAAATGCGTATATATAACAAAATCGATTTTATACCTAAATATAAGATTACGGAATTCTTCTAAATGCACTGTCGTTATGCCGCCATAGCTTTTAGCCAACTTTCGTTCGTTAAAGAAGGTTTATTTACTTAAATATGCTAAACCAGTTATTTGAAGCATTTTGATATCGATTGCAAAATGTGTATATACAAGAAAATCGGCTTTATGCATAAATATAAGACTACGGAATTCTTCCAAATGCAGTGCCGTTATGGCTTTATGTCATCTTCAGTTCACTAAAGGAGGTTTATTAACTTAAATATGTTAAACCAGTTATCTGAAGCATTTCGATATCGATTGCGAAATGTATTTATAGAAGAAAATCGACTTTATACCTAAATATAAGATTACGGAATTCTTCTACATGCACTGTCGTTATGCCGCCATGGCTTCATTACGCTAAAAAGGTTTACTAACTTAAATATGTTAAACTGATGGTTTGAAGCATTTCGATATCGATTGCTAAATGTGCAAATACAAGACAATCGACTTTATACCTAAATATAAAATTATAACATTACTAAATTTTTCCAAATGCACTGCCGTTATACCGTTTAGGCTTTATGTAGACTTCAGTAAGCTAAAAAATGTTTATTAACAAAATATGTTAAACTAATGATTTGAAGCATTTCGATATCGATAGCTAAATGTGTATATACAAGAAAATCGACTTTATACCTAAATATAAGATTACGGAATTCTGCTACATGCACTGGCGATATGCCATCATGGCTATATGCAAACTTCTGATCGTTAAAGAAGGTATATTAACTTAAATATGTTATACTAATGAGTTGAACCATCTCGATATCGATTGCTAAATGTGTATAAACAAAACATCGACTTTCTTCCTAAATATAAGATTGCGGAATTCTTCCAAATGCACTGCCGTTATAACGTTATGGCTTTATGTAAACTTCAGTAAGAAAAGGAAGGATAATTAACTTAAATATGTTAAACTAATGATTTGAAGCATATCGATATCGATTGCTAAATGTGTATATACAAGAAAATCGACTTTATGCTTAAATATAAGATTACGGAGTTCTTCTAAATGCACTGCCGTTATGCCGCCATGGCTTTACGCCAACTTCCGTTCGTTAAAGAAGGCTTATTAAATTAAATAGGTTAAACTAATGATTTGAAGCATTTCGATATCGATTGCTAAATGTGTATATACAAGAAAATCGACTTTATACATTAATATGCGATAACGGAATTCTTTTAAATGCACTGCCGTTATGCCGTTGTGGATTTATTTTCAGTTCGTTAAAGAAGGTTTATTAACTTAATTATGTTAAACCAGTTATTTGAAGCATTTCGATATCGATTGCTTAATGCATATATACAAGAAAATCGACTTTATACCTAAATATAAGATTACGGAATTCTTCCAAATGTATTGTCGTTATGCCGCCATGGCTTTATATCAACTTCAATACGTTAAAGAAGGTTAATTAACTTAAATTTGGTAAACTAATGACTTGGAGCATTTCGATATCGCTTGCTAAATGCGTATATACAAGAAAATCGAATTTATATCTAAACATAAGATTACGGAATACTTCCAAATGTACTGTCGTTATGCCGCCATGGCTTTATATCACCTTCATTACGATAAAGAAGGCTAATTAACTTAAATATGTTAAACTAATGATTTGAAGCATATCGATATCGATTGCTAAATGTGTATATACATGAAAATCGACTTTATACCTAAATATAAGTTAACGGAATTCTTCTACATGCACTGCCGTTATGCCGCCATGGCTTTAAACCAACTTCCGTTCTTTAAAAAAGGTTTATTATCTTAAATATGTTAAACTTATGAGTTGAAGCATCTCGATATCGATTGCTAAATGTGTATATACAAGAAAATCGACTTTATACATTAATATACGATAACGGAATTGTTCTAAATGCACTGCCGTTATGCAGTTGTGGATTTGTTTTCAGTTCGTTAAAGAAGGTTTATTAACTTAAATATGTTAAACCAGTTATTTGAAGCATTTCGATATCGATTGCTTAATGCATATATACAAGAAAATCGACTTTATACCCAAATATAAGACTATGGAATTCTTCCAAATGTACTGTGGTTATGCCGCCATGGCTTTATGCCAACTTCAGTTCGTTAAAGAAGGTTTATTAACTTAAATGTGTTAAACTAATGATTTGAAGCATTTCGATATCGCTTGCTAAATGTGTATATAAAAGAAAATCGAATTTATACCTAAACATAAGATTACGGAATTCTTCCAAATGTACTGTCGTTATGCCGCCATGGCTTTATATCAACTTCAATACGTTAAAGAAGGTTAATTAACTTAAATATGGTAAACTATTGATTTGAATCATTTCGATATCGAGTGCTAAATGCGTATATACAAGAAAATCAACTTTATACCTAAATATAAGACTACGGAATTCTTCTAAATGTACTGTCGTTATGTCGCCATGGCTTTATATCACCTCTATTACGTTAAATAAGGTTAATTAACTTAAATATGTTAAACTAATGATTTGAAGATTTTCGACATCGACTGCTAAATGTGTAAATATAAGAAAATCGACTATATACCTTAATATAAGATTACGAAATTCTTCTACATGCACTGTCGTTATGAAGCCATGGCTTTATATCACCTCTATTACGTTAAAGAAGGTTAATTAACTTAAATATGTTAAACTAATGATTTGAAGCATTTCGATATCGATTGCGAAATATCTATATACAAGAAAATCGACTTTATACCTAAATATAAGATTACGGAATTCTTCCACATGTACTGTCGTTATGCCGCCATGGTTCTATATCAACTTCAATACGTTAAAGAAGGTTAATTAACTTAAATATGGTAAACTATTGATTTGAATCATTTCGATATCGAGTGCTTAATGCGTATATACAAGAAAATCAACTTTATACCTGAATACAAGATTACGGAGTTCTTCTAAATGCACTGTCGTTATGTCGCCATGGCTTTATATCACCTCTATTACGTTAAATAAGGTTAATTAACTTAAATATGTTAAACGAATGATTTGAAGATTTTCGATATCGACTGCTAAATGTGTAAATATAAGAAAATCGACTATATACCTTAATATAAGATTACGAAATTCTTCTACATGCACTGTCGTTATGAAGCCATGGCTTTATATCACCTCTATTACGTTAAAGAAGGTTAATTAACTTAAATATGTTAAACTAATGATTTGAAGCATTTCGATATCGATTGCTAAATGTGTATATACAAGAAAATCGACTTTATACCTAAATATAAGATTACGGAATTCTTCTAAATGCACTGCCGTTATGCCGCCATTGCTTTGTGTTATTTTCAGTGCGTTAAAGAAGGTTTATTAACTTAAATATATTAAACTAATGATTTCAAGCATTTCGATATCGATTGATAAATGAGTATATACAAGAAAATCGACTTTATACCTAAATATAAGATTACGGAATTCTTCTAAATGCACTGCCGTTATGCCGTTAGGGCTTTTGTAGACTTCAGTAAGATATCGATTGAAAAATCAAATATAAAATTACGGAATTCTTAAAAATGTACTGCCGATTTGAAGCATTTCGATATCGACTGCTAAATGTGTATATACAAAAAAATCGACTTTTTACCTAGATATAAGATTACGGAATTCATACAAATGCACTTCCGTTATACCGAAATGGCTTTATGTAAACTTCAGTAAGATAAAGAGTATTTATTAACTTAAATATGTTAAACTAATGAGTTGAAGCATTTCGATATCGATTGCTTAATGTGTATATACAAGAAAATCGACTTTATACCTAAATTTAAGATTACGGAATTCTTCTAGATGCACTACCGTTATGCTGCCATGACTTTATGCCAACTTCAGTTCGTTAAAGAAGCTTTAGTAACTTAAATATTTGAAGCATTTCGATATCGATTGCTAAACGTGTATATACAAAAAAATCGACTTTTTACCTAGATATATGATTACGGAATTCATACAAATGCACTGCCGTTATACCGTAATGGCTTTATGTAAACTTCAGTAAGATAAAGAGGGTTTATTAACTTAAATATGTTAAACTAATGATGTGAAGCATTTCGATATCGATTGCTTAATGTGTATATACAAGAAAATCGACTCTATACCTAAATTTAAGATTACGGAATTCTTCTAAATGCACTGCCGTTATGCCGCCATGACTTTATGCCAACTTCAGTTCGTAAAAGAAGCTTTATTAACTTAAGTATGTTAAACTAATGGTTTGAAGCATTTTGATATCGACTGCTAATTGTGTATATAAAAGAAAATCGACTTTATACCTAAATATAAGATAATGGAATTCTTCTAAATGCTTTGCCGATATGCCGTTATGGCTTTATGTTAACTTCAGTTCGTTAGAGAAGGTTTTTAACTTAAATGTGTTAAACCAGTTATTTAAAGCATTTCGATATTGATTGCTTAATGCATATATACAAGAAAATCTTCTTTATACCTAAACATACGATTACGGAATTTTTCTAAATGCACTGTCGTTATGCCGCCATGGCTTTATGCCAACTTCAGTTCTTTAAAGGTTTATTAACTTAAATATGTTAAACTAATGATTTGAAGCATTTCGATGTCGATTGCTAAATGAGTATATACAAGAAAATCGACTTTATACCTAAATATAAAATTACGTTATTCTTCTAAATGCACTGCCGTTATGCCGTTAAGGCTTTTGTAGACTTCAGTCAGATAAGGAGGGCTAATTAACTTAAATATGTTAAATTAATGATTTGAAGGATTAAAATATCTATTGCTAAAAGTGTATATGCAAGAAAATCGACTTTATACCTAAATATAAGATTACGGAATTCTTCTAAATGCACTGCCGTTGTGCCGTTATGGCTTTATGTTAACTTCTGTTCGTTAAAGAAGGTTTATTAGCTTAAATATGTTAAATTAATGATTTGAAGCATTTCGATATCGATTGCTAAGTACATATATACAAGAAAGTCGATTTTATACCTAAATATAAGATTACGGCTTTCTTCCAAATGTACTGTCGTTATGCCGCCATGGCTTTATATCACCTTCAATAAGTTACAGAAGTTTACTATCTTAAATATGTTAAACTAATGATTTCAAGCATATCGAGATTGATTGCTAATTGTGTAAATACAAGAAACTCGGCTTTATACCTAAATATAAGATAACGGAATTCTTCTACATGCACTGTCGTTATGCCGCCATGGCTTTATGCCAACTTCAGTTCGTTAAATAAGGTTTGTTAACTTAAATATGTTAAACTAATGGGTTGAAGCATTTCCATATCGATTGCTAACTGTGTATATACAAGAAAATCGACTTCATACCTAAATATAAGATTACGGAATTCTTCCAAATGCGCTGACGTTATACCGTTGTGGCAATATGTAAACTTAGGTAAGATAAAGAAGGTTAATTAACTTAAATATGTTAAACTAATGATTTGAAGCATTTCGATATCGATTTTATACCTAAATATATGATAACGGAATTCTTCTAAATACACTGCCGCTATGCCGTTATGGCTTTATGTTAACTTCAGTTCGTTAAAGAAGGTTTATTAACTTAAATATGTTAAACCAGTTATTTGAAGCATTTCGATATCGATTGCTTAATGCTTATATAGAAGAAAATCGACTTTATACCTAAACATAAGATTACGGAATTCTTCTAAATGCACTGCCGTTATGCCGTTATGGTTTATGTTAACTTCTGTTCGTTAAAGAAGGTTTATTAACTTAAATATGTTAAACCAGTTATTTCGATATCGATTGCTTAATGCATATATACAAAAAAATCGACTTTTTACCTAAATATAAGATTACGGAATTCTTCCAAATGTACTATCGTTATGCCGCCATGGCTTTATATCACCTTCAATACGTTAAAGAAGGTTAATTAACTTAGATATGTTAAACTAATAATTTGAAGCATTACGATATCGATTGCTAAATGCGTATATACAACAAAATCGACTTTATACCTAAATATAAGATTACGGAATTCTTCTACATGCACTGCCGTTATGCCGCCATGGCTTTATGTTAACTTCAGTGCGTTAAAGAAGCTTTACTAACTTAAATATATTAAACTAATGATTTGAAGAATTTCGATATCGATTGCTAAATGAGTATATACAAGAAAATCGAATTTATACCTAAATATAATATTAATTTATTCTTCTAAATGCACTGCCGTTATGCCGTTAAGGCTTTTGCAGACTTTAGTAAGATAGAGAGGGTTAATTAACTTAAATATGTTAAACTAACGATTTGAAGCATTTCGATATCGATTACTAAATGTGTATATACAACAAAATTGATTTTATACCTAAATACGAGATTACGGAATTCTTCCGAATGCACTGCCGTTATGCCATTAAAGCTTTTGTAGACTTAGGTAAGATAAAGATGGTTAATTAACTTAAATATGTTAAACTATTGAGTTGAAGCATCTCGATATCGATTGCTAAATGTGTATATACAAAAAATCGACTTTAGACCTAAATATAAGATTAAAAAATTCTTCCAAATGCGCTGCCGTTATGCCGTTAAGGCTTTTCTAGGCTTCAGTAAGATAAAGAGGGTTAATTAACTCAAATATGTTAAACTAATGATTTGAAGCATATTGATATCGATTGCTAAATGTGTATATACAAGAAACTCGACTTTATACCCAAATTTAAGATTACGGAATTCTTCTAAATGCACTGCCGTTATGCCGCCATGGCGTTATGCCAATTGCAGTTCGTTAAAGAAGGTTTATTAACTTAAATATGTTAAACCAGTTATTTGAAGCATTTCGAAATCGATTGCTAAAAGCATATATACAAGAAAATCTTCTTTATACCTAAATATAAGATTACGGAATTCTTCCAAATGTACTGTCGTTATGCCGCCATGGCTTTATATCACCTTAAATACGTTAAAGAAGGTTTATTAACTTAAATATGGTAAACTAATGATTTGAAGATTTTCGAAATCGATTGCTAAATGCATATATACAACAAAATCGACTTTATACCTAAATATAAGATAACGGAATTCTTCTAAATGCACTGCCGTTATGCCGCCATGGCTTTATGTTAACTTCAGTGCGTTAAAGAAGCTTTATTAACTTAAATATGTTAAACTAATGATTTGAAGATTTTCGAAATCGATTGCTAAATGCATATATACAACAAAATTGACTTTATACCTAAATATAAGATTACGGAATTCTTCCGAATGTAAAGTCGTTATGCCGCCATGGCTTTATATAAACTTCAATAAGTTAAAAAAGGTTAATTAACTTAAATATGTCAAACTAATGATTTGAAGCATTTAGATATCGATTGCTAAATGTGTATATACAAAAAAATCGAATTTATAGCTAAATAAAAGATTACGGAATTCTTCTAAATGCACTGCCGTTATGCCGCCATGGCTTTGTGTTAACTTCAGTGCGTTAAAGTAGGTTTGTTAACTTAAATATGTTAAACTAATGATTTGAAGCATTTCGATATCGATTGCTAAATGAGTATATACAAGAAAATCTACTTTATACCTAAATATAAGATTATGGAGTTCTTCTAAATGCACTGCCGTTATGCAGTTATGGCTTTATGTTAATTTCTGTTCGTTAAAGAAGGTTTATTAACTTAAATATGTTACACCAGTTATTTGAAGCATTTCGAAATCGATTGCTTAATGCATATATACAAGAAAATCGACTTTATACCTAAATATATGATAACGGAATTTCTCTGAATGCACTGCCGTTATGCCGTTAAGGCTTTTGTAGGCTTCAGAAAGATAAAGAGGGTTAATTAACATAAATATGTTAAACTAATGATTTGAAGATTTTCGAAATCGATTGCTAAATTCATATATACAAGAAAATCTTTTTTATACCTAAATATAAGGTTACGGAATTCTTCCAAATGTACTGTCGTTATGCCGCCATGGCTTTTTATCACCTTCAATACGTTAAAGAAGATTAATTATTTTAAATATGTTAAACTAATGATTTGAAGCATTTCGATATCGATTGCTAAATGCGTATATACAACAAAATCGACTTTATACCTAAATATAAGAATACGGAATTCTTCTAAATGCTCTGCCGTTATGCCGTTATCGCTTTATGTTAACTTCAGTTCGTTAAAGAAGGTTTATTAACTTAGATATGTTACACCAGTTATTTGAAGCATTTCGAAATCGATTGCTTAATGCATATATACAAGAAAATCGACTTTATACCTAAATATATGATAACGGAATTTCTCTGAATGCACTGCCGTTATGCCGTTAAGGCTTTTGTAGACTTCAGTAAGATAAAGAGGGTTAATTAGCTTAAATATGTTAAACCAATGATTTGAGGATTTTCGATATCGATTGATTAATGTGCAAATACAACAAAATCGACTTTATACCTAAATATAAAATTATAACATTACGGAATTCTTCTAAATGCACTGCCGTTATACCGCCATGGCTTTATGTAGACTTCAGTAAGCTAAAAAAATGTTAATTAACTAAAATATGTTAAACTAATGATTTGAAGCATTTCGATATCGATTGCTTATTGTGTAAAATTAAGAAAATCGACTTTATACCTAAATATAAGATTACGGAATTCTTCTAAATGCACTGCCGTTATGCCGCCATGGATTTATTTCAACTTCAATAAGTTATAGGAGGTTAATTAACTTAAATATGTTAATTTAATGGGTTGAAGCATCTCGATATCGATTGCTAAATGTTTATATACAACAAAATCGACTTTATACCTAAACATACGATTACGGAATTCTTCCAAATGCGCGGCCGTTATACCGTTATGGCATTATGTGAAGTTCAGTAAGATAAAGAAGGCTAATTAACTAAAATATGTTAAACTAATGATTGGAAGCATTTCGGTATCGATTGCTAAATGTGTATATACAACAAAATCGAATTTATACCTAAATATAAGATTACGGAATTCTTCTAAATGCACTGCCGTTATGCCGCGATGGCTTTATGCCTACTTCAGTTCGTTAAAGAAAGTTTATTAACTTAAATATGTTAAACTAATTATTTGAATCATTTCGATATCGATTGCTAAATGTGTATATACAAAAAAATCGACTTTATACCTAAATATATGATAACGTTATTCTTCTAAATGAACTGCCGTTATGCCGTTATGGCTTTATGTCAACTTCAGTAAGACAAAGAAGGTAAATTAACTTAAATATGTTAAACTAATGATTTGAAGCATTTCGATATCGAATGCTAAATGTGTATATACAAGAAAATCGAATTTATACCTAAATATAAGATTACGGAACTCTTCTGCATGCACTGCCGTTATGCCGCCATGGCTTTATGTTAAATTCATTGCGTTAAAGAAGCTTTATTTACTTAATATATGTTAAACTACTGATTTGAAGCATTCCGATATCGATTGCTAAATGTGTATATACAACAAAATCGACTTTATACCTAAATATAAGATTACGGAATTTTTTAAATGCACTGCCGTTGCGGCTTTATGTTAACATCTGTTCGTTAAAGAATGTATATTAACTTAAATATGTTAAACCAGTTATTAGAAGCATTTCGAAATCGATTGCTAAATGCATATATACAAGAAAATCTTCTTTATACCTAAATATAAGATTACGGAATTCTTCCAAATGTACTGTCGTTATGCCGCCATGGCTTTATATCGCCTTCAATACGTTAAAGAAGGTTAATTAAATTAAATATATTAAACTAATGACTGGAGGCATTTCGATATCGATTGCTTATTGTGTAAATTTAAGAAAATCGATTTTATACCTAAATATAAGCTTACGGCATTCTTCTAAATGCACTGCCGTTATGCCGCCATGGCTTTATGTTAACTTCAGTTAGTTACAGATGGTTTATTAACTTAAATTTGTGAAACCAGTTCGTTAAAGAAGGTTTATTAACTTAGATATGTTACACCAGTTATTTGAAGCATTTCGAAATCAATTGCTTAATGCATATATACAAGAAAATCGACTTTATACCTAAATATATGATATTGGAATTTCTCTGAATGCACTGCCGTTATGCCGTTAAGGCTTTTGTAGAATTTAGAAAGATAAAGAGGGTTAATTAGCTTAAATATGTTAAACTAATGATTTGAAGATTTTCGATATCGATTGCTAAATGTGTAAATACAAGAAAATCGACTTTGTACCTAAATATAAGATTACGGAATTCTTCTAAATGAACTGCCGTTATGCCGCCATGGCTGTTTGTCAACTTCAATAAGTTATAGGAGGTTAATTAACTTAAATATGTTAAACTAATGATTTGAAGCATTTCGATATCGATTGCTAAATATGTAAATACAAGAAAATCGACTTTACACCTAAATATAAGATTACGGAATTCTCCTAAATGCACTATCGTTATGCCGCCAGGCCTTTATGCCAACTTCAGTGCGTTAAAGAAGGTTATTTAACTTAAATATGTTAGACTAATGGGTTGAAGCATCTCGATATCGATTGCTAAATGTGTATCTACAACAAAATCGACTTTATACCTAAACTTAAGATTACGGAATTCTTCCAAATGCGCTGCCGTTATACCGGTACGGCATTATGTGAAGTTCAGTAAGATAAAGAAGGTTAATTAACTAAAATATGTTAAACTAATGATTTGAAGCATTTCGATATCGATTGCTAAATATGTATATACAACAAAACCGACTTTATACCTAAATGTAAGATTACGGAATTCTTCCAAATACACTGCCGTTATGCCGCCATGGCTTTATGCCAACTTTAGTTCGTTAAAGAAGGTTTATTACCTTAAATATGTTAAACTAATGATTTGAATCATTTCGATATCGATTGCTAAATGTGTGTATACAAGAAAATCGACTTTATACCTAAATATATGATAACGGAATTCTTCTAAATGCACTGCCGTTATGCCGTTATGGATTTATGTTAACTTCAGTAAGATAAAGAAGGTTAATTAACTTAAATAAGTTGAACTAATGATTTGAAGCATTTCGATATCGATTGCTTAATGTGTATATACACGAAAATCGAATTTATACCTAAATATAAGCTTACGGAATTCTTCTACATGCACTGCCGTTATGCCGCCATGGCTTTATGTTAACTTCAGTGCGTTAAAGAAGCTTTATTTTCTTAAATATGTTAAACCACTGATTTGAAGCATTTCGATATCGATTGCTAAATGTGTATATACAAGAAAATCTTCTTTACATCTAAATATAAGATTACGGAATTCTTCCAAATGTACTGTCGTTATGCCGCCATGGCTTTATGCCAACTTTAGTTCGTTAAAGAAGGTTTATTACCTTAAATATGTTAAACTAATGATTTGAATCATTTCGATATCGATTGCTAAATGTGTGTATACAAGAAAATCGACTTTAAACCTAAATATAAGATTACGTAATTCTTCTAAATGCACTGCCATGATGCCGTTAAGACTTTTGTAGACTTCAGTTAGATTAAGATGGTTAATTAACTTAAATATGTTAAACTAATGATTTAACGCATTTCGATATCGATTGCTTAATGTGTATATACACGAAAATCGCCTTTATTCCTAAATATAAGATTACGGAATTCTTCTAAATGCACTGCCGTTATGCCGTTGTGGCTTTATGTTAACTTCTGTTCGTTAAAGAAGGTTTATTAACTTAAATATGTTAAACCAGTTATTTAAAGCTTTTCGAAATTGATTGCTAAATGCATATATACAAGAAAATCTTCTTTACATCTAAATATAAGATTACGGAATTCTTCCAAATGTACTGTCGTTATGCCGCCATGGCTTTATATCAATTTCAATACGTTAAAGAAGGTTAATTAACTTAAATATATTAAACTAATGATTGGAAGCATTTCGATATCTATTGCTAAATGTGTATATACAACAAAATCGACCTTATACCTAAATATAAGCTTACGGAATTCTTCTAAATGCACTGCCTTTATGCCGCCATGGCTTTATGTTAACTTCAGTGCGTTAAAGAAGCTTTATTAACTTAAATATGTTAAACTAATGATTTGAAGATTTTCGAAATCGTTTGCTAAATGCACATATACAACAAAATCGACTCTATACCTAAATATAAGTTCACGGAATTCTTCCAAATGCACTGCCGTTATACCTCTATGGCGTTATGTTAACCTCAGTGCGTTAAAGTAGGTTTGTTAACTTAAATATGTTAAACTAATGATTTGAAGCATTTCGATACCGATGGCTAAATGAGTATATACAAGAAAATCTACTTTATACCTAAATATAAGATTATGGAGTTCTTCTAAATGCACTGCCGTTATGCAGTTATGGCTTTATGTTAATTTCTGTTCGTTAAAGAAGGTTTATTAACTTAAATATGTTACACCAGTTATTTGAAGCATTTCGAAATCGATTGCTTAATGCATATATACAAGAAAATCGACTTTATACCTAAATATATGATAACGGAATTTCTCTGAATGCACTGCCGTTATGCCGTTAAGGCTTTTGTAGGCTTCAGAAAGATAAAGAGGGTTAATTAACATAAATATGTTAAACTAATGATTTGAAGATTTTCGAAATCGATTGCTAAATTCATATGTACAAGAAAATCTTTTTTATACCTAAATATAAGGTTACGGAATTCTTCCAAATGTACTGTCGTTATGCCGCCATGGCTTTTTATCACCTTCAATACGTTAAAGAAGATTAATTATTTTAAATATGTTAAACTAATGATTTGAAGCATTTCGATATCGATTGCTAAATGCGTATATACAACAAAATCGACTTTATACCTAAATATAAGCTTACGGAATTCTTCTAAATGCTCTGCCGTTATGCCGTTATCGCTTTATGTTAACTTCAGTTCGTTAAAGAAGGTTTATTAACTTAGATATGTTACACCAGTTATTTGAAGCATTTCGAAATCGATTGCTTAATGCATATATACAAGAAAATCGACTTTATACCTAAATATATGATAACGGAATTTCTCTGAATGCACTGCCGTTATGCCGTTAAGGCTTTTGTAGACTTCAGTAAGATAAAGAGGGTTAATTAGCTTAAATATGTTAAACCAATGATTTGAGGATTTTCGATATCGATTGATTAATGTGCAAATACAACAAAATCGACTTTATACCTAAATATAAAATTATAACATTACGGAATTCTTCTAAATGCACTGCCGTTATACCGCCATGGCTTTATGTAGACTTCAGTAAGCTAAAAAAAAGTTAATTAACTAAAATATGTTAAACTAATGATTTGAAGCATTTCGATATCGATTGCTTATTGTGTAAAATTAAGAAAATCGACTTTATACCTAAATATAAGATTACGGAATTCTTCTAAATGCACTGCCGTTATGCCGCCATGGATTTATTTCAACTTCAATAAGTTATAGGAGGTTAATTAACTTAAATATGTTAATTTAATGGGTTGAAGCATCTCGATATCGATTGCAAAATGTTTATATACAACAAAATCGACTTTATACCTAAACATAAGATTACGGAATTCTTCCAAATGCGCGGCCGTTATACCGTTATGGCATTATGTGAAGTTCAGTAAGATAAAGAAGGCTAATTAACTAAAATATGTTAAACTAATGATTGGAAGCATTTCGGTGTCGATTGCTAAATGTGTATATACAACAAAATCGAATTTATACCTAAATATAAGATTACGGAATTCTTCTAAATGCACTGCCGTTATGCCGCGATGGCTTTATGCCTACTTCAGTTCGTTAAAGAAAGTTTATTAACTTAAATATGTTAAACTAATTATTTGAATCATTTCGATATCGATTGCTAAATGTGTATATACAAAAAATCGACTTTATACCTAAATATATGATAACGTTATTCTTCTAAATGAACTGCCGTTATGCCGTTATGGCTTTATGTCAACTTCAGTAAGATAAAGAAGGTAAATTAACTTAAATATGTTAAACTAATGATTTGAAGCATTTCGATATCGAATGCTAAATGTGTATATACAAGAAAATCGAATTTATACCTAAATATAAGATTACGGAATTCTCCTAAATGCACTATCGTTATGCCGCCAGGCCTTTATGCCAACTTCAGTGCGTTAAAGAAGGTTAATTAACTTAAATATGTTAGACTAATGGGTTGAAGCATCTCGATATCGATTGCTAAATGTGTATTTACAAGAAAATCGACTTTATACCTAAACTTAAGATTACGGAATTCTTCCAAATGCGCTGCCGTTATACCGGTACGGCATTATGTGAAGTTCAGTAAGATAATGAAGGTTAATTAACTAAAATATGTTAAACTAATGATTTGAAGCATTTCGATATCGATTGCTAAATATGTATATACAACAAAACCGACTTTATACCTAAATGTAAGATTACGGAATTCTTCCAAATACACAGCCGTTATGCCGCCATGGCTTTATGTTAAATTCATTGCGTTAAAGAAGCTTTATTTACTTAATATATGTTAAACTACTGATTTGAAGCATTCCGATATCGATTGCTAAATGTGTATATACAGGGTAGGCCATTTAAAGTTGACCCATCTGGCAACGCTGTAACTTTTAACAGCGCTGACAAATCGGCTAATGTCATACCGCGGTAGAAGCGTCATTCGAAGACAATTTATACCATGGAACAGTACACTCCAAAAGAACGCGCTGAAATTGTTCAGCTTTATATTCAAAATAACTTTTCAATTGTGTTAACTCAACGTGCGTTTCGCAAAAAAAATAAAGTGAAAAGTGCTCCAGTTAAGAACACAATTAAGTCTTTATACGCAAAATTTGTGAACACCGGTAATCTCAGTAATGCCAGTCATGCATCCAGACAACGCACAAGACGTTCTGATGAAAATATCGAAGCTGTACGAGCCAGTATTGAGGAGACTCCATCGACATCGAGTTATCGCCGCTCTCAGGAATTAGACATCTCTCGCACCACTCTCCGACGCATAATTCATAAAGATTTGAAGATGTTTCCATATAAAATTCAAATGGCACAAAAACTAAACCCAGCTGATTATCCGCGACGCCTTAATTTTGGCAAACAAACAAATGGGTCAACTTTAAATGGCCTACCCTGTACAACAAAATCGACTTTATACCTAAATATAAGATTACGGAATTTTTTAAATGCACTGCCGTTATGCCGTTGCGGCTTTATGTTAACATCTGTTCGTTAAAGAATGTTTATTAACTTAAATATGTTAAACCAGTTATTAGAAGCATTTCGAAATCGATTGCTAAATGCATATATACAAGAAAATCTTCTTTATACCTAAATATAAGATTACGGAATTCTTCCAAATGTACTGTCGTTATGCCGCCATGGCTTTATATCGCCTTCAATACGTTAAAGAAGGTTAATTAAATTAAATATATTAAACTAATGACTGGAGGCATTTCGATATCGATTGCTTATTGTGTAAATTTAAGAAAATCGATTTTATACCTAAATATAAGCTTACGGCATTCTTCTAAATGCACTGCCGTTATGCCGCCATGGCTTTATGTTAACTTCAGTTAGTTACAGATGGTTTATTAACTTAAATTTGTGAAACCAGTTCGTTAAAGAAGGTTTATTAACTTAGATATGTTACACCAGTTATTTGAAGCATTTCGAAATCAATTGCTTAATGCATATATACAAGAAAATCGACTTTATACCTAAATATATGATATTGGAATTTCTCTGAATGCACTGCCGTTATGCCGTTAAGGCTCTTGTAGAATTTAGTAAGATAAAGAGGGTTAATTAGCTTAAATATGTTAAACTAATGATTTGAAGATTTTCGATATCGATTGCTAAATGTGTAAATACAAGAAAATCGACTTTGTACCTAAATATAAGATTACGGAATTCTTCTAAATGAACTGCCGTTATGCCGCCATGGCTGTTTGTCAACTTCAATAAGTTATAGGAGGTTAATTAACTTAAATATGTTAAACTAATGATTTGAAGCATTTCGATATCGATTGCTAAATATGTAAATACAAGAAAATCGACTTTACACCTAAATATAAGATTACGGAATTCTCCTAAATGCACTATCGTTATGCCGCCAGGCCTTTATGCCAACTTCAGTGCGTTAAAGAAGGTTAATTAACTTAAATATGTTAGACTAATGAGTTGAAGCATCTCGATATCGATTGCTAAATGTGTATTTACAACAAAATCGACTTTATACCTAAACTTAAGATTACGGAATTCTTCCAAATGCGCTGCCGTTATACCGGTACGGCATTATGTGAAGTTCAGTAAGATAATGAAGGTTAATTAACTAAAATATGTTAAACTAATGATTTGAAGCATTTCGATATCGATTGCTAAATATGTATATACAACAAAACCGACTTTATACCTAAATGTAAGATTACGGAATTCTTCCAAATACACAGCCGTTATGCCGCCATGGCTTTATGCCAACTTTAGTTCGTTAAAGAAGGTTTATTACCTTAAATATGTTAAACTAATGATTTGAATCATTTCGATATCGATTGCTAAATGTGTGTATACAAGAAAATCGACTTTATACCTAAATATATGATAACGGAATTCTTCTAAGAGCACTGCCGTTATGCCGTTATGGATTTATGTTAACTTCAGTAAGATAAAAAAGGTTAATTAACTTAAATAAGTTGAACTAATGATTTGAAGCATTTTGATATCGATTGCTTAATGTGTATATACACGAAAATCGAATTTATACCTAAATATAAGCTTACGGAATTCTTCTACATGCACTGCCGTTATGCCGCCATGGCTTTATGTTAACTTCAGTGCGTTAAAGAAGCTTTATTTTCTTAAATATGTTAAACCACTGATTTGAAGCATTTCGATATCGATTGCTAAATGTGTATATACAAGAAAATCGACTTTAAACCTAAATATAAGATTACGTAATTCTTCTAAATGCACTGCCATGATGCCGTTAAGGCTTTTGTAGACTTCAGTTAGATTAAGATGGTTAATTAACTTAAATATGTTAAACTAATGATTTAACGCATTTCGATATCGATTGCTTAATGTGTATATACACGAAAATCACATTTATTCCTAAATATAAGATTAAGGAATTCTTCTAAATGCACTGCCGTTATGCCGTTGTGGCTTTATGTTAACTTCTGTTCGTTAAAGAAGGTTTATTAACTTAAATATGTTAAACCAGTTATTTAAAGCTTTTCGAAATCGATTGCTAAATGCATATATACAAGAAAATCTTCTTTGTATCTAAATATGAGATTACGGAATTCTTCCAAATGTACTGTCGTTATGCCGCCATGGCTTTATATCAATTTCAATACGTTAAAGAAGGTTAATTAACTTAAATATATTAAACTAATGATTGGAAGCATTTCGATATCTATTGCTAAATGTGTATATACAACAAAATCGACCTTATACCTAAATATAAGCTTACGGAATTCTTCTAAATGCACTGCCTTTATGCCGCCATGGCTTTATGTTAACTTCAGTGCGTTAAAGAAGCTTTATTAACTTAAATATGTTAAACTAATGATTTGAAGATTTTCGAAATCGTTTGCTAAATGCATATATACAACAAAATCGACTTTATACCAAAATATAAGTTCACGGAATTCTTATAAATGCACTGCCGTTATACCTCTATGGCGTTATGTTAACTTCAGTTAGTTAAAGAAGGTTTATTAACTTAAATATATTAAACCAGTTATATGAAGCATTTCGAAATCGATTGCTTAATGCATATATACAAGAAAATCGACTTTATACCTAAATATATGATAACGGAATTTCACTGAATGCACTGCCGTTATGCCGTTAAGGCTTTTGTAGACTTCAGTAAGATAAAGAGGGTTAATTAGCTTAAATATGTTAAACTAATGATTTGAAGATTTCCGATATCGATTGCTTAATTTGTAAATACAAGATAATCGACTTTATACCTAAATATAAAATTATAACATTACGGAATTCTTCTAAATGCACTGCCGTTATACCGCCATGGCTTTATGTAGATTTCAGTAAGCTAAAAAAAGTTTATTAACTAAAATATGTTAAACTAATGATTTGAAGCATTTCGATATCGATTGCTTATTTTGTAAATTTAAGAAAATCGACTTTATACCTAGATATAAGATTACGGAATTCTTCTAAATGCACTGCCGTTATGCCGCCATGGCTTTATATCAACTTCAATATGTTATAGGAGGTTAGTTAACTTAATTATGTTAAACTAATGATTTGAAGCATTTCGATATCGATTGCTAAATATGTAAATACAAGAAAATCGACTTTACACCTAAGTGTAAGATTACGGAATTCTCCTAAATGCACTATCGTTATGCCGCCAGGGCTTTATGCCAACCTCAGTTCGGTAAAGAAGGTTTATTAACTTAAATATGTTACACTAATGGGTTGAAGCATCTCGATATCGATTGCTAAATGTTTATATACAACAAAATCGACTTTATACCTAAACATAAGATTACGGAATTCTTCCAAATGCGCTGCCGTTATACCGTTATGGCATTATGTGAAGTTCAGTAAGATAAAGAAGGTTAATTAACTGAAATATGTTAAACTAATAATTTGAAGCATTTCGATATCGATTGCTAAATGTGTATATACAACAAAATCGACTTTATACCTAAGTATAAGATTACGGAATTCTTCTAAATGCACTGCCGTTATGCCGCCATGGCTTCATGCCAACTTCAGTTCGTTAAAGAAGGTTTATTAACTTAAATATGTTAAACTAATGATTTGAATCATTTCTATATCGATTGCTAAATGTGTATATACAAGAAAATCGACTTTATACCTAAATATATGATAACGGATTTTCTCTGAATGCACTGCCGTTATGCCGTTAAGGCTTTTGTAGACTTCAGTAAATCAGTAAATATGTTAAACTAATGATTTGAAGATTTTCGATATCGATTGCTTAATGTGTAAATACAAGATAATCGACTTTATACCTAAATATAAAATTATAACATTACGGAATTCTTCTAAATGCACTGCCGTTATACCGCCATGGCTTTATGTAGACTTCAGTAAGCTAAAAAACGTTTATTAACTAAAATATGTTATACTAATGATTTGAAGCATTTCGATATCGATTGCTTACTGTGTAATTTTAAGAAAATCGACTTTATACCTAAATATAAGATTACGGAATTCTTCTAAATGCACTGCCGTTATGCCGCCATGGCTTTATATCAACTTCAATAAGTTATAGGAGGTTAATTAACTTAAATATGATAAACTAATGATTTGAAGCATTTCGATATCGATTGCTAAATATGCAAATACAAGAAAATCGACTTTACATCTAAATATAAGATTACGGAATTCTCCTAAATGCACTATCGTTATGCCGCCAGGGCTTTATGCCAACTTCAGTTCTTTAAAGAAGGTTTATTAACTTAAATATGTTACACCAGTTATTTGAAGCATTTCGAAATCGATTGCTTAATGCATATATACAAGAAAATCGACTTTATACCTAAATATATGATAACGGAATTTCTCTGAATGCACTGCCGTTATGCCGTTAAGGCTTTTGTAGACTGCAGAAAGATAAAGAGGGTTAATTAGCTTAAATATGTTAAACTAATGATTTGAAGATTTTCGAAATCGATTGCTAAATGCATATATACAAGAAAATCTTTTTTATACCTAAATATAAGGTTACGGAATTCTTCCAAATGTACTGTCGCTATGCCGCCATGGCTTTTTATCACCTTCAATACGTTAAAGAAGGTTAATTAACTTAAATATGTTAAACTAATGATTTGAAGCATTTCGATATCGATTGCTAAATGTGCATATACAACAAAATCGACTTTAAACCTAAATATAAGCTTACGGAATTCTTCTAAGTGCACTGCCGTTATGCCGTTATGGCTTTATGTTAACTTCAGTTCGTTAAAGAAGGTTTAATAACTTAGATGTGTTACACCAGTTATTTGAAGCATTTCGAAATCGATTGCTTAATGCATATATACAAGAAAATCGACTTTATACCTAAATATATGATAACGGAATTTCTCTGAATGCACTGCCGTTATGCCGTTAAGGCTTTTGTAGACTTCAGTAAGATAAAGAGGGTTAATTTGCTTAAATATGTTAAACTAATGATCTGAAGATTTTCGATATCGAATGCTTAATGTGTAAATACAAGAAAATCAACTTTATACCTAAATATAAAATTATAACACTACGGAATTCTTCTAAATGCACTGCCGTTATACCGCCATGGCTTTATGTAGACTTCAGTAAGCTAAAAAAAGTTTATTAACTAAAATATATTAAACTAATGATTTGAAGCATTTCGATATCGATTGCTTATTGTGTAAATTTAAGAAAATCGATTTTATACCTAAATATAAGATTACGGAATTCTTCTAAATGCACTGCCGTTATGCCGCCATGGCTTTATATCAACTTCAATAAGTTATAGGAGGTTAATTAACTTAAATATGTTAAACTAATGATTTGAAGCATTTCGCTATCGATTGCTGAATATGTAAATACAAGAAAATCGATTTTATACCTAAATATAAGATTACGGAATTCTTCTAAATGCACTGCCGTTATACCGCCATGGCTTTATGTAGACTTCAGTAAGCTAAAAAAAGTTTATTAACTTAAATATGTTAAAATAATGATTTGAATCATTTCTAAATCGATTGATAAATGCATATATACAACAAAATCGACTTTATACCTAAATAGATGTTTACGGAATTCTTCCAAATGCACTGACGTTATACCGTTATGGCTTTATGTCAACTGCAGTTCGTTAAAGAAAGTTTATTAACTTAAATATGTTAAACTAATGATTTGAATCATTTCGATATCGATTGCTAAATGTGTATGTACAACAAAATCGACTTTATACCTAAATAGATGTTTACGGAATTCTTCCAAATGCACTGACGTTATACCGTTATGGCTTTATGTCAACTGCAGTTCGTTAAAGAAAGTTTATTAACTTAAATATGTTAAACTAATGATTTGAATCATTTCGATATCGATTGCTAAATGTGTGTATACAACAAAATCGATTTTATACCTAAATATAAGCTTACGGAATTCTTCTAAATGCACTGCCGTTATGCCGCCATGGCTTTATGTTAACTTCAGTGCGTTAAAGAAGCTTTATTAACTTAAATATGTTAAACTAATGATTTGAAGATTTTCTAAATCGATTGATAAATGCATATATACAACAAAATCGACTTTATACCTAAATAGATGTTTACGGAATTCTTCCAAATGCACTGCCGTTATGCCATCATGGCTATATGCAAACTTCTGATCATTAAAGAAGGTATATTAACTTAAATATGTTAAACTAATGAGTTGAACCATCTCGATATCGATTGCCAAATGTGTATATACAAAAAATCGACTTTATTCCTAAATATAAGATTACGTAATTCTTCTAAATGCTTTGCCGTTATGCCGTTAAGGCGTTTGTAGACTTCAGTAAGGGTTAATTATCTTAAAAATGTTAAACTAATGATTTGTGGCATTTCGATATCGATTGCTAAATGTGTATATACAAGAAAATCGACTTTATACCTAAATATATGATAACGGAATTCTTCTAAATGCCGTTGGCTTTATGTTAACTTCAGTTAGTTAAAGAAGGTTTATTAACTTAAGTATGTTAAACCAGTTATTTGAAGCATTTCGATATCGATTACTTAATGCATATATACAAGAAAATTGACTTTATACCTAAATATAAGATTACGGAATTCTTCCGAATGTACTGTCGTTATGCCGCCATGGCTTTATATCAACTTCAATACGTTAAAAATGGTTAATTAACTTAAATATGTTAAACTAATGATTTGAAGCATTTAGATATCGATTGCTAAATGTGTATATATAAAAAAATCGAATTTATAGCTAATTATAAGATAACGGAATTCTTCTACATGCACTGCCGGTTTGCCGCCATGGCTTTATGTTAACTTCATTGCGTTAAAGTAGGTTTGTTAACTTTAATATGTTAAACTAATGATTTAAAGCATTTAGATTTCGATTGCTAAATGAGTATATACAAAAAAATCGACTTTATACCTAAATATAAGATTACGTAATTCTTCTAAATGCTTTGCCGTTATGCCGTTAAGGCGTTTGTAGACTTCAGTAAGATACGGAAGGTTAATTAGCTTAAATATTTTATATCGATTGCTAAATGTGCATATACAAGAAATTCGACTTTATACCTAAATATACGATTACGGAGTTCTTCTAAATGCACTGCCGTTATGCCGTTATGGCTTTATGTTAATTTCTGTTCGTTAAAGAAGGTTTATTAACTTAAATATGTTACACCAGTTATTTGAAGCATTTCGAAATCGATTGCCTAATGCATATATACAAGAAAATCGACTTTATACCTAAATATATGATAACGGAATTTCTCTGTGTGCACTGCCGTTATACCGTTCAGGCTTTTGTAGACTTCAGTAAGATAAAGAGGGTTAATTAGCTTAAATATGTTAAACTAATGATTTGAAGATTTTCGATATCGATTGCTAAATGTGTAGATACAAGAAAATCGACTTTATACCTAAATATAAAATTATAACATTACGGAATTCTTTTAAATGCACTGCCGTTATACCGCCATGGCTTTATGTAGACTTAAGTAAGCTACAAAAAGTTTATTAACTAAAATATGTTAAACTAATGATTTGAAGCATTTCGATATCGATTGCTTATTGTGTAAATTTAAGAAAATCGACTTTATACCTAAATATAAGATTACGGAATTTTTCTAAATGCACTGTCGTTATGCCGCCATGGCTTTATATCAACTTCAATAAGTTATAGGAGGTTAATTAACTTAAATATGTTAAACTTATGATTTGAAGCATTTCGATATCGATTGCTTAATATGTAAATACAAGAAAATCGAATTTACACCTAGATATAAGATTACGGAATTCTCCTTAATGCACTATCGTTATGCCGCCAGGGCTTTATGCCAATTTCAGTTCGTTAAAGAAGGCTAATTAACTTAAATATGTTAAACTAATGGGTTGAAGCATCTCGATATCGATTGCTAAATGTGTATGTACAACAAAATCGACTTTATACCTAAACATAAGATTACGGAATTCTTCCAAATGCACTGCCTTTATACCGTTATGGCATTATGTGAAGTTCAGTAAGATAAAGAAGGTTAATTTACTAAAATATGTTAAACTAATGATTTGAAGCATTTCGATATCGATTGCTAAATGTGTATATACAACAAAATCGACTTTATACCTAAATATAAAATTACGGAATTCTTCTAAATGCACTGCCGTTATGCCGCCATGGCTTTATGCCAACTTCAGATCGTTAAAGAAGGTTTATTAACTTAAATATGTTAAGCTAATGATTTGAATCATTTCGATATCGATTGCTAAATGTGTATATACAAGAAAATCGACTTTATACCTAAATATATGATAACGGAATTTTTCTAAATGCACTGCCGTTATGCCGTTATGGCTTTATGTTAACTTCAGTAAGATAAAGAAGGTTAATTAACTTAAATATGTTAAACTAATGATTTGAAGCATTTCGATATCGATTGCTAAATGTGTATATACAAGAAAATCGAATTTATACCTAAATAAAAGATTACGGAATTCTTTTACATGCACTGCCGTTATGCCGCCATGGCATTATGTTAACTTCAGTGCGTTAAAGAAGCTTTATTTACTTTAATATGTTAAACTACTGATTTGAAGCATTCCGATATCGATTGCTAAATGTGTATATACAAGAAAATCGACTTTAAACCTAAATATAAGATTACGTAATTCTTCTTAATGCACTGCCATTATGCCGTTAAGGCTTTTATAGACTTCAGCAAGATTAAGATGGTTATTTAACTTAGATATGTTAAACTACTGATTTGAAGCATTTCGATATCGATTGTTAAATGCATATATACAAGAAAATCGACTTTATACCTAAATATAAGATTACGGAATTCTTCCAAATGCACTGCCGTTATGCCGCCATGGCTTTATATCAACTTCAATACGTTAAAAAAGGTTAATTAACTTAAATATGTTAAACTAATGATTTGAAGCATTTAGATATCGATTGCTAAATGTGTATATACAAAAAAATCGAATTTATAGCTAAATAAAAGATTACGGAATTCTTCTAAATGCACTGCCGTTATGCCGCCATGGCTTTGTGTTAACTTCAGTGCGTTAAAGTAGGTTTGTTAACTTAAATATGTTAAATTAATGATTTGAAGCATTTCGATATCGATTGCTAAATGAGTATATACAAGAAAATCGACTTTATACCTAGATATAAGATTACGTAATTCTTCTAAATGCTTTGCCGTTATGCCGTTAAGGCGTTTGTAGACTTCAGTAAGGGTTAATTATCTTAAAAATGTTAAACTAATGATTTGTGGCATTTCGATATCGATTGCTAAATGTGCATATACAAGAAAATCGACTTTATACCTAAATATAAGATTACGGAGTTCTTCTAAATGCAATGCAGTTATGCAGTTATGGCTTTATGTTAATTTCTGTTCGTTAAAGAAGGTTTATTAACTTAAATATGTTACACCAGTTATTTGAAGCATTTCGAAATCGATTGCTTAATGCATATATACAAGAAAAGCGACTTTATACCTAAATATATGATAACGGAATTTCTCTGAATGCACTGCCGTTATGCCGTTAAGGCTTTTGTAGACTCCAGAAAGATAAAGAGGGTTAATTAGCTTAAATATGTTAAACTAATGATTTGAAGATTTTCGAAATCGATTGCTAAGTGCATACATACACGAAAATCTTTTTTATACCTAAATATAAGGTTACGGAATTCTTCCAAATGTACTGTCGTTATGCCGCCATGGCTTTTTATCACCTTCAATACGTTAAAGAAGGTTAATTAACTTAAATATGTTAAACTAATGATTTGAAGCATTTCGATATCGATTGCTAAATTCGCATATACAACAAAATCGACTTTAAACCTAAATATAAGCTTACGGAATTCTTCTAAATGCAATGCCGTTATGCCGTTATGGCTTTATGTTAACTCCAGTTCGTAAAAGAAGGTTTAATAACTTAGATGTGTTACACCAGTTATTTGAAGCATTTCGAAATCGATTGCTTAATGCATATATACAAGAAAATCGACTTTATACCTAAACATACGGAATTCTTCTAAATGCACTGCCGTTATGCCGCCATGGCTTTATATCAACTTCAATAAGTTATAGGAGGTTAATTAACTTAAATATGTTAAACTAATGATTTGAAGCATTTCGATATCGATTGCTAAATATGTAAATACAAGAAAATCGACTTTACACCTAAATATAACATTACGGAATTCTTCCAAATGCGCTGCCGTTATACCGTTATGGCATTATGTGAAGTTCAGTAAGATAAAGAAGGTTAATTAACTAAAATATGTTAAACCAATGATTTGAAGCATTTCGATATCGATTGCTTAATGTGTATATACAACAAAATCGACTTTATACCTAAACATAAGATTACGGAATTCTTCCAAATGCGCTGCCGTTATACCGTTATGGCATTGTGTGAAGTTCAGTAAGATAAAGAAGGTTAATTAACTAAAATATGTTAAACTAATGATTTGAAGCATTTCGATATCGATTGCTAAATGTGTATATACAACAAAATCGACTTTATGCCTAAATATAAGATTACGGAATTCTTCTAAATGCACTGCCGTTATGCCGTTGTGGCTTTATGTTAACTTCTGCTCGTTAAAGAAGGTTTATTAACTTAAATATGTTAAACCAGTTATTTGAAGCATTTCGAAATCGATTGCTAAATGCATATATACACGAAAATCTTCTTTATACCTAAATATAAGATTACGGAATTCTTCCAAATGTACTGTCGTTATGCCGCCATGGCTTTATATCACCTTCAATACGTTAAAGAAGGTTAATTAACTTAAATATGTTAAACCAGTTATTTGAAGGATTTCGATATCGATTGCTTAATGCATATATACAAGAAAATTGACTTTATACCTAAATATAAGATTACGGAATTCTTCCGAATGTACTGTCGTTATGCCGCCATGGCTTTATATCAACTTCAATACGTTAAAAAAGGTTAATTAACTTAAATATGTTAAACTAATGATTTGAAGCATTTAGATACCGATTGCTAAATGTGTATATACAAAAAAATCGAATTTATAGTTAAATAAAAGATTACGGAATTCTTCTAAATGCACTGCCGTTATGCCGCCATGGCTTTGTGTTAACTTCAGTGCGTTAAAGTAGGTTTGTTAACTTAAATATGTTAAACTAATGATTTGAAGCATTTCGATATCGATTGCTAAATGAGCATATACAAGAAAATCGACTTTATACCTAGATATAAGATTACGTAATTCTTCTAAATGCTTTGCCGTTTTGCCGTTAAGGCGTTTGTAGGCTTCAGTAAGATAAAGAGGGTTAATTAACTTAAATATGTTAAACTAATGATTTGTGGCATTTCGATATCGATTGCTAAATGTGTATATAACGGGTGATTTTTTTGAGGTTAGGATTTTCATGCATTAGTATTTGACAGATTACGTGGGATTTCAGACATGGTGTCAAAGAGAAAGATGCTCAGTATGCTTTGACATTTCATCATGAATAGACTTACTAACGAGCAACGCTTGCAAATCATTGAATTTTATTACCAAAATCAGTGTTCGGTTCGAAATGTGTTTCGCGCTTTACGTCCGATTTATGGTCTACATAATCGACCAAGTGAGCAAACAATTAATGCGATTGTGACCAAGTTTCGCACTCAGTTTACTTTATTGGACATTAAACCAACCACACGAATGCGTACAGTGCGTACAGAAGAGAATATTGCGTCTGTTTCTGAGAGTGTGGCTGAAGACCGTGAAATGTCGATTCGTCGCCGTTCGCAGCAATTGGGTTTGTGTTATTCGACCACATGGAAGATTTTACGCAAAGATCTTGGTGTAAAACCGTATAAAATACAGCTCGTGCAAGAACTGAAGCCGAACGATCTGCCACAACGTCGAATTTTCAGTGAATGGGCCCTAGAAAAGTTGGCAGAAAATCCGCTTTTTTATCGACAAATTTTGTTCAGCGATGAGGCTCATTTCTGGTTGAATGGCTACGTAAATAAGCAAAATTGCCGCATTTGGGGTGAAGAGCAACCAGAAGCCGTTCAAGAACTGCCCATGCATCCCGAAAAATGCACTGTTTGGTGTGGTTTGTACGCTGGTGGAATCATTGGACCGTATTTTTTCAAAGATGCTGTTGGACGCAACGTTACGGTGAATGGCGATCGCTATCGTTCGATGCTAACAAACTTTTTGTTGCCAAAAATGGAAGAACTGAACTTGGTTGACATGTGGTTTCAACAAGATGGCGCTACATGCCACACAGCTCGCGATTCTATTGCCATTTTGAGGGAAAACTTCGGACAACAATTCATCTCAAGAAATGGACCCGTAAGTTGGCCACCAAGATCATGCGATTTAACGCCTTTAGACTATTTTTTGTGGGGCTACGTCAAGTCTAAAGTCTACAGAAATAAGCCAGCAACTATTCCAGCTTTGGAAGACAACATTTCCGAAGAAATTCGGGCTATTCCGGCCGAAATGCTCGAAAAAGTTGCCCAAAATTGGACTTTCCGAATGGACCACCTAAGACGCAGCCGCGGTCAACATTTAAATGAAATTATCTTCAAAAAGTAAATGTCATGAACCAATCTAACGTTTCAAATAAAGAACCGATGAGATTTTGCAAATTTTATGCGTTTTTTTTTTAAAAAAAGTTATCAAGCTCTTAAAAAATCACCCGTTAAATATGTTACACTAATGATTTGAAGCATTTCGATATCGATTGCTAAATGTGTATATACAAGAAAATCGACTTTATACCTAAATATATGATAACGGAATTTCTCTGAATGCACTGCCGTTATGCCGTTAAGGCTTTTGTAGACTCCAGAAAGATAAAGAGGGTTAATTAGCTTAAATATGTTAAACTAATGATTTGAAGATTTTCGAAATCGATTGCTAAGTGCATACATACAAGAAAATCTTTTTTATACCTAAATATAAGGTTACGGAATTCTTCCAAATGTACTGTCGGTATGCCGCCATGGCTTTTTATCACCTTCAATACGTTAAAGAAGGTTAATTAACTTAAATATGTTAAAGTAATGATTTGAAGCATTTCGATATCGATTGCTAAATTCGCATATACAACAAAATCGACTTTAAACCTAAATATAAGCTTACGGAATTCTTCTAAATGCAATGCCGTTATGCCGTTATGGCTTTATGTTAACTCCAGTTCGTAAAAGAAGGTTTAATAACTTAGATGTGTTACACCAGTTATTTGAAGCATTTCGAAATCGATTGCTTAATGCATATATACAAGAAAATCGACTTTATACCTAAACATATGATAACGGAATTTCTCTCAATGCACTGCCGTTATGCCGTTAAGGCTTTTGTAGACTTCGGTAAGATAAAGAGGGTTAATTAGCTTAAATATGTTAAACTAATGATTTGAAGATTTTCGATATCGATTACTTAATGTGTAAATACAAGAAAATCGACTTTATACCTAAATATAAAATTATAACATTACGGAATTCTTCTAAATGCACTGCCGTTATGCCGCCATGGCTTTATATCAACTTCAATAAGTTATAGGAAGTTAATTAACTTAAATATGTTAAACTAATGATTTGAAGCATTTTGATATCGATTGCTAAATATGTAAATACAAGAAAATCGACTTTACACCTAAATGTAACATTACGGAATTCTTCCAAATGCGCTGCCGTTATACCGTTATGGCATTATGTGAAGTTCTGTAAGATAAAGAAGGTTAATTAACTAAAATATGTTAAACTAATGATTTGAAGCATTTCGATATCGATTGCTAAATGTGTATATACAAGAAAATCGACTTTATACCTAAACATATGATAACGGAATTTCTCTCAATGCACTGCCGTTATGCCGTTAAGGCTTTTGTAGACTTCGGTAAGATAAAGAAGGTTAATTAACTAAAATATGTTAAACTAATGATTTGAAGCATTTCGATATCGATTGCTAAATGTGTATATACAACAAAATCGACTTTATACCTAAATATAAGATTACGGAATTCTTCTAAATGCACTGCCGTTATGCCGTTGTGGCTTTATCTTAACTTCTGCTCGTTAAAGAAGGTTTATTAACTTAAATATGTTAAACCAGTTATTTGAAGCATTTCGTAATCGATTGCTAAATGCATATATACACGAAAATCTTCTTTATACCTAAATATAAGATTACGGAATTCTTCCAAATGTACTGTCGTTATGCCGCCATGGCTTTATATCACCTTCCATACGTTAAAGAAGGTTAATTAACTTAAATATGTTAAACTAATGATTGGAAGCATTTCGATATCGATTGCTAAATGTGTATATACAACAAAATCGATTTTATACCTAAATATAAGCTTATGGAATTCTTCTAAATGCACTGCCGTTATGCCGCCATGGCTTTATGTTAACTTCAGTGCGTTAAAGAAGCTTTATTAACTTAAATATGTTAAAATAATGATTTGAAGATTTTCGAAATCGATTGCTAAATGCATATATACAACAAAATCGACTTTATACCTAAATATAAGATTAAGGAATTCTTCCAAATGCACTGCCGTTATACCGTTATGGCATTATGTTAACTTCAGTTAGTTAAAGAAGGTTTATTAACTTAAATATGTTAAACCAGTTATTTGAAGCATTTCGATATCGATTGCTTAATGCATATATACAAGAAAATTGACTTTATACCTAAATATAAGATTACGGAATTCTTCCGAATGTACTGTCGTTATGCCGCCATGGCTTTATATCAACTTCAATACGTTAAAAAAGGTTAATTAACTTAAATATGTTAAACTAATGATTTGAGGCATTTCGATATCGATTGCTAAATGTGTATATACAAAAAAATCGAATTTATAGCTAAATAAAAGATTACGTAATTCTTCTAAATGCACTGCCGTTATGCCGCCATGGCTATGTGTTAACTTCAGTGCGTTAAAGTAGGTTTGTTAACTTAAATAAGTTAAACTAATGATTTGAAGCATTTCGATATAGATTGCTAAATGAGTATATACAAGAAAATCGACTTTATACCTAAATATAAGATTACGTAAATCTTCTAAATGCTTTGCCGATATGCCGTTAAGGCGTTTGTAGACTTCAGTAAGATTAAGATGGTTAATTAACTTAAATATGTTAAACTAATGATTTGAAGCATTTCGATATCGATTGCTAAATGTGTATATACAAGAAAATCGACTTTATACCCAAATATAAGATTACGGAATTCTTCTAAATGAACTGCCGTTATGCCGTTGTGGCTTTATGTTAACTTCTGTTCGTTAAAGAAGGTTTATTAACTTAAATATGTTAAACCAGTTATTTGAAGCATTTCGAAATCGATTGCTAAATGCATATAAACAAGAAAATCTTCTTTATACCTAACTATAAGGTTACGGAATACTTCCAAATGTACTGTCGTTATGCCGCCATGGCTTTATATCACCTTCAATACGTTGAAGAAGGTTAATTAACTTAAATATGTTAAACTAATGATTTGAGGCATTTCGATATCGATTGCTAAATGTGTATATACAAGAAAATCGACTTTTTACCTAAATATAAGATTACGGATTTCTTCTAAATGCACTGCCGTTATGCCGCCACGGCGTTATGTTAATTTCTGTTCATTAAAGAAGGTTTATTAACTTAAATATGTTACACCAGTTATTTGAAGCATTTCGAAATCGATTGCTTAATGCATATATACAAGAAAATCGACTTTATACCTAAATATATGATAACGGAATTTCTCTGAATACACTGCCGTTATGCCGTTAAGGCTTTTGTAGACTTCAGTAAGATAAAGAGGGTTAATTAACTTAAATATGTTAAACTAATGATTTGAAGCATTTCGAAATCGATTGCTAAATGCATATATACAAGAAAATCTTCTTTATACCTAATTTTAAGGTTACGAAATTCTTCCAAATGTACTGGCGTTATGCCGCCATGGCTTTATATCAACTTCAATACGTTAAAAAGGTTTAATTAACTTAAATATGTTAAACTAATGATTTGAAGCATTTAGATATTGATTGCTAAATGTGTATATACAAAAAAAGCGAATTTATAGCTAAATATAAGATTACGGAATTCTTCTACATGCACTGCCGTTATGCTGCCATGGCTTTGTGTTAACTTTAGTGCGTTAAAGTAGGTTTGTTAACTTTAATATGATAAACTAATGATTTAAAGCATTTAGATATCGATTGCTTAATGCATATATACAAGAAAATCGACTTTATACCTAAATATATGATAACGGAATTTCTCTGAATGCACTGCCGTTATGCCGTTAAGGCTTTTGTAGACTGCAGTAAGATAAAGAGGGTTAATTAGCTTAAATATTTTAAACTAATGATTTGAAGATTTTTGATATCGATTGCTTTATGTGTAAATACAAGAAAATCGACTTTATACCTAAATATAAAATTATAACGTTACGGAATTCTTCTAAATGCACTGCCGTTATACCGCCATGGCTTTATGTAGACTTCAGTAAGCTTAAAAAAGTTTATTAACTAAAATATGTTAAACTAATGATTTGAAGCATTTCGATATCAATTGCTTATTGTGTATATTTAAGAAAATCGACTTTATACCTAAATATAAGATTACGGAATTCTTCTAAATGCACTGCCGTTATGCCGCCATGGCTTTATATAAGTTATAGGTGGTTAATTAACTTAAATATGTTAAACTAATGAGTTGAAGCATTTCGATATCGATTGCTAAATATGTAAATACAAGAAAATCGACTTTACACCTAAATATAAGATTACGGAATTCTCCAAAATGCACTATCGTTATGCCGCCAGGGCGTTATGCCAACTTCAGTTCATTAAAGAAGGTTTATTAACTTAAATATGTTAAACTAATGGGTTGAAGCATCTCGATATCGATTGCTAAATGTGTATATACAACAAAAACGACTTTATACCTAAACATATGATTACGGAATTCTTCCAAATGCGCTGCCGTTATACCGTTGTGGCATTATGCGAAGTTCAGTAAGATAGGGAAGGTTAATTAACTAAAATATGTTAAACTAATGATTTGAAGCATTTCGATATCGATTGCTAAATGTGTATATACAAGAAAATCGACTTTATACCTAAATATAAGCTTACAGAATTCTTCTAAATGCACTGCCGTTATGCCGCCATGGCTTTATGCCAACTTCAGTTCGTTAAAGAAGGTTAATTAACTTAAATATGTTAAACTAATGATTTGAAGCATTTCGATATCGATTGCTAAATGTACATATACAAGAAAATCGAATTTATACCTAAATATAAGATAACGGAATTCTTCTACATGCACTGCCGTTATGCCGCCATGGCTTTATGTTAACTTCAGTGCGTTAAAGAAGCTTTAATTACTTAAATATGTTAAACTACTGAATTGAAGCATTTCGATATCGATTGCTAAATGTGTGTATACAAGAAAATCGACTTTATACCTTAATATAATATTACGGAATTCTTCTAAATGCACTGCCGTTATGCCGTTGTGGCTTTATGTTAACTTCTGTTCGTTAAAGAAGGTTTATTAACTTAAATATGTTAAACCAGTTATTTGAAGCATTTCGAAATCGATTGCTTAATGCATATATACAAGAAAATCTTCTTTATACCTAAATATAAGATTACGGAATTCTTCCAAATGTACTGTCGTTATGACGCCATGGCTTTATATCTTCTTCAATACGTTAAAGATGGTTAATTAACTTAAATATGTTAAACTAATTATTGGAAGCATTTCGATATCGATTGCTAAATGTGTATATACAAGAAAATCGAATTTATACCTAAATATAAGATAACGGAATTCTTTTAAATGCACTGCCGTTATGCCGTTAAGCCTTTATGTGGACTTCAGTGCGTTAAAGAAGCTTTATTAACTTAAATATGTTAAACTTATGATTTGAAGATTTTCGAAATCGATTGCTAAATGCAAATATACAACAAAATCGACTTTATACCTAAATATAAGTTTACGGAATTCTTCCAAATGCACTGACGTTATACCGTTATGGCTTTATGTTAACTTCAGTTAGTTTAAGAAGGTCTATTAACTTAAATATGTTAAACCAGTTATTTGAAGCATTTCGATATCGACTGCTTAATGCATATATACAAGAAAATTGACTTTATACCTAAATATAAGATTACGGAATTCTTCCGAATGTACTGTCGTTATGCCGCCATGGCTTTATATCAACTTCAATACGTTAAAAAGGGTTAGTTAACTTAAATATGTTAAACTAATGATTTGAAGCATTTAGATATCGATTGCTAAATGTGTGTATACAAAAAAATCGAATTTATAGGTAAATATAAGATTACGGAATTCTTCTACATTCACTGCCGTTATGCCGCCATGGCTTTGTGTTAACTTCAGTGCGTTAATGTAGGCTTGTTAACTTAATTATGTTAAAATAATGAGGTTTCGATATCGATTGCTAAATGTGTATATACAAGAAAATCGACTTTATACCTAAACATAAGATTACGGAATTCTTCTAAATGCACTGCCGTTATGCCGTTAGGTATATTTGGGTGAATTCCGTAATCTTTTATTTAGGTATAAAATCGATTTTCTTGTACATACAAATTTAGCAATCGATATCGAAATGCTTGAAATCATTAGTTTAGCATATTTAAGTAAATTAACCTTCTTTAACGTACTGAAATTTATATAAAGCCTTAACGGTATAACTGCAGTGCATTTAGAAGAATTTATTTATTTTATTTAGGTATAAAGTCGATTTTCTTGTATTTACTTATTTAGCAATTGATATCGAAATGCTTCAAATCATTAGTTTAACATATTTAAGTTAATTAATCCTGTTTATCCTACTGAAGTCTACATAGAGCCTTAACGGCATAACGGCAGTGCATTTAGAAGAATTCCGTAATCTTATATTTAGGCATAAAGTCGATTTTCTTGTATATACACATTTAACAATCGATATCGAAATGCTTCAAGTCATTAGTTTAACATATTTAAGTTAATTAACCTTCTTTATCTTACTGAAGTTTACATAAAGCCACAACGGTATAACGGCAGTGCATTTGGAAGAATTCCGTAATCTTATATTTAGGTATCGATTTTGTTGGATAGACACATTTAGCAATCGATATCGGGATGCTTCAACTCATTAGCTTAACATATTTAAGTTAATAAACCTTCTTTAACGATCCGAAGTTGGCATATAGCCTCGGCATAACGACAGTACATGTGGGAAAATTCCGTAATCTTATATTTAGGTATAAAGTCGATTTTCTTGTATATATACATTTCGCAATCGATATCGAAATGCTTCAGATAACTGGTTTAACATATTTAAGTTAATAAACCTATAACTAAACATAAACATAAAGCCATAACGGCAGGGCATTTGGAAGAATTCCGTAGTCTTATATTTAGGCATAAATTCGATTTTCTTGTATATACACATCTTGCAATCGATGTCGAAATGTTTCAAATCATTAGCTTATCATATTTAAGTTAATTAACCTTCTTTAACGAACTGCAGTTGGCATAAAGCCATGGCGGCATAACGGCAGTGCATTTAGAAGAATTCCGTAATCTTAAATTTGGGTATAAAGTCGATTTTCTTGTATATACACATTTAGCAATTGATATCGAAATGTTTCAAAGCATTAGTTTAACATATTTAAGTTAATTAACCTTCTTTAACGTATTAAAGGTGATATAAAGCCATAACGGCATAACGACAGTACATGTGGAAGAATTCCGTAATCTTATATTTAGGTATAAAGTCGATTTTCTTGTATATATACATTTCGCAATCGATATCGAAATGCTTCAGATAACGGGTTTAACATATTTAAGTTAATAAACCTTCTTTAGCGAACTGAAGTTGACATAAAGCCATAACGGCACTGCATTTGGAAGAATTCCGTAATCTTAAATTTGGGTATAACGTCGATTTTCTTGTATATACACATTTAGCAATTGATATGGAAATGTTTCAAAGCATTAGTTTAACATATTTAAGTTAATTAACCTTCTTTAACGTATTAAAGGTGATATAAAGCCATGGCGGCATAACGACAGTACATGTGGAAGAATTCTTATATTTAGGTATAAAGTCGATTTTCCTATATATATACATTTCGCAATCGATATCGAAATGCTTCAGATAACTGGTTTAACATATTTAAGTTAATAAACCTCCTTAAGCGAACTGAAGTTGACATAAAGCCATAACGGCACTGTATTTGGAAGAATTCCGTAATCTTATATTTAGGCATAAAGTAGATTTTCTTGTATATACACGTTTTGCAATCGATATCAAAATGCTTCAAATAACTCGTTTAGCATATTTATGTTATTTAAACTTCTTTAACGTAATTAAGGTTATATAAAGCCCTGGCGGCATAACGGCAGTGCATTTAGAAGAATTCCGTAATCTTAAATTTAGGTATAAAGTCGATTTTCTTGTATATACTCATTTAGCAATTGATATCGAAATGCTTTAAATCATTAGTTTAACATATTAAGTTAATAAACATTTTTTAGCTTACTGAAGTCTGCATAAAGCCTTAACGGTATACCGGCAGTGCATTTAGAAGAATTCCGTAATGTTATAATTTTATATTTAGGTATAAAGTCGATTTTCTTGTATTTACACATTTAACAATCGATATCGAAATGCTTCAAACTATTAGTTTAACATATTTAAAATAATAACCCTTCTTTAGCGTATTGAAGGTGATATAAAGCCATGGCGGCATAACGGCAGTGCATTTAGAAGAATTCCGTAATCTTATATTTAGGTATAAAGTCGATTTTCTTGTATATACACATTTAGCAATCGATATCGAAATGCTTCAAATCATTAGTTTAACATATTTAAGTTAATAAACATTTTTTAGCTTACTGAAGTCTGCATAAAGCCTTAACGGTGTACCGGCAGTGCATTTAGAAGAATGCCGTAATGTTATAATTTTATATTTAGGTATAAAGTCGATTTTCTTGTATTTACACATTTAGCAATCGATATCGAAATGCTTCAGATAACTGGTTTAACATATTTAAGTTAATAAACCTCCATTAGCGAACTGAAGTTGGCATAAAGCCATAACGGCAGGGCATTTGGAAGAATTCCGTAGTCTTATATTTAGGCATAAAGTCGATTTTCTTGTATATACATATTTTGCAATCGATATCGAAATGGTTCAAATCATTAGTTTAACATATTTAAGTTAATAAACCTTCTTTAACGAACTGAAGTTGGCATAAAGCCATGGCGGCATAACGGCAGTGCATTTAGAAGAATTCCGTAATCTTAAATTTGGGTAAAAAGTCGATTTTCTTGTATATACACATTTAGGAATCGATATCGAAATGCCTCAAAGCATTAGTTTAACATATTTAAGTTATTTAACAGTCGTTAACGTATCGAAGGTGATATGAAGCCATGGCGGCATAACGGCAGTGCATTTAGAAGAATTCCGTTATCTTAAATTTGGGCATAAAGTCGATTTTCTTATATATACACATTTTGCAATCGATATCGAAATGCTTCAAATCATAGGTTTAACATATTTAAGTTAATAAACCTCCATTAGCGAACTGAAGTTGACATAAAGCCATAACGGCAGGGCATTTGGAAGAATTCCGTAGTCTTATATTTAGGCATAAAGTCGATTTTCTTGTAGATACATATTTTGCAATCGATATCGAAATGCTTCAAATCATTAGTTTAACATATTTAAGTTAATAAACCTCCATTAGCGAACTGAAGTTGACATAAAGCCATAACGGCAGGGCATTTGGAAGAATTCCGTAGTCTTATATTTAGGCATAAAGTCGATTTTCTTGTATTTACACATTTAGCAATCGATATCGAAATGCTTCAGATAACTGGTTTAACATATTTAAGTTAATAAACCTTCTTTAACGAACTGAAGTTGGCATAAAGCCATGGCGGCATAACGGCAGTGCATTTAGAAGAATTCCGTAATCTTAAATTTGGGTAAAAAGTCGATTTTCTTGTATATACACATTTAGGAATCGATATCGAAATGCCTCAAAGCATTAGTTTAACATATTTAAGTTATTTAACCGTCTTTAACGTATCGAAGGTGATATGAAGCCTTAACGGCATAACAGCAGTGCATTTAGAAGAATTACGTAATCTTATATTTAGGTAAAAGGCCGATTTTCTAGTATATATGCATTAAGCAATCGGTTTCGAAATGCTTCAAATCATTAGTTTAACATATTTAAGTTAACTTACCTTCTTTAACGTATTGAAGTTGATATAAAGCCATGGCGGCATAACGACAGGACATTTGGAAGAATTCCGTAATCTTATGTTTAGGTATAAATTCGATTTTCTTGTATATATGCATTAAGAAATCGATATCGAAATGCTTCAAATCATTAGTTTAACATATTCAAGTTAATTAATCTTCTTTAACGTATTGAAGTTGATGCAAAGCCATGGCGGTAAAACGACAGTACATTTGGAAGAATTCCGTAATCTTATATTAAGGTATAAAGTCGATTTTCTTGTATATATGCATTAAGAAATCGATATCGAAATGCTTCAAAACATTAGTTTAACATATTTAGTTGATTAACCGTCTTTATCTTGCTTAAGTCTACAAAAGCCTTAACGGAATAACGGCAGTGCATTTAGAAGAATTACGTAATCTTATATTTAGGTAAAAGGCCGATTTTCTAGTATATATGCATTAAGCAATCGGTTTCGAATTGCTTCAAATCATTAGTTTAACATATTTAAGTTAACTTACCTTCTTTAACGTATTGAAGTTGATATAAATCCATGGCGGCATAACGGCAGTGCACTTAGAAGAATTCCGTAATCTTATGTTTAGGTATAAATTCGATTTTCTTGTATATATGCATTAAGAAATCGATATCGAAATGCTTCAAATCATTAGTTTAACATATTCAAGTTAATTAATCTTCTTTAACGTATTGAAGTTGATGCAAAGCCATGGCGGTAAAACGACAGTACATTTGGAAGAATTCCGTTATCTTATATTAAGGTATAAAATCGGTTTTCTTGTATATACAGATTTAGCAAGCAATATCGAAATGCTTCAAATCATTATTTTAACATATTTAAGTTAATTAACCTTCTTTAACGTAACGAAGTTGATATAAAGCCATGGCGGCATAACGGCAGTGCACTTAGAAGAATTCCGTAATCTTATATTTAGGTATAAAGTCGATTTTTCTTGTATATACACTTTTAGCAATCGATATCGAAATGCTTTAAGTCATTAGTTCAACATATTTAAGTTAATTAACCTTCTTTATCTTAGTGAAGTTTACATAAAGCCACAACGGTATAACGGCAGTGCATTTGGAAGAATTCCGTAATCTTTTATTTAGGTATAAAGTCAATTTTGTTGTATATACACTTTTAGCAATCGATATCGAAATGCTTCAAATCATTAGTTTAACATATTAAGTTAATAAACATTTTTTAGCTTACTGAAGTCTGCATAAAGCCTTAACGGTATACCGGCAGTGCATTTAGAAGAATTCCGTAATGTTATAATTTTATATTTAGGTATAAAGTCGATTTTCTTGTATTTACACATTTAGCAATCGATATCGAAATGCTTCAGATAACTGGTTTAACATATTTAAGTTAATAGACCTTCTTTAACGAACTGAAGTTAGCATAGAGCCATGGCGGCATAACGGCAGTGCATTTAGAAGAATTCCGTAATCTTAAATTTGGGTAAAAAGTCGATTTTCTTGTATATACACATTTAGGAATCGATATCGAAATGCCTCAAAGCATTAGTTTAACATATTTAAGTTATTTAACCGTCTTTAACGTATCGAAGGTGATATGAAGCCTTAACGGCATAACAGCAGTGCATTTAGAAGAATTACGTAATCTTAAATTTGGGTATTAAGTCGATTTTCTTGTATATACACATTTAGCAATCGATATCGAAATGCTTCAAATCATTAGTTTAACATATTTAAGTTAATAAACCTTTTTTAACGAACTGAAGTTGGCATAAAGACATGTCGGCATAACGGCAGTGCATTTAGAAGAATTCCGTAATCTTAAATTTAGGTATAAAGTCGATTTTCTTGTATATACTCATTTAGCAATCGATATCGAAATGCTTCAGATAACTGGTTTAACATATTTAAGTTAATAAACCTTCTTTAACGAACTGAAGTTGGCATAGAGCCATGGCGGCATAACGGCAGTGCATTTAGAAGAATTCCGTAATCTTAAATTTAGGTATAAAGTCGATTTTCTTGTATATACTCATTTAGCAATCGATATCGAAATGCTTCAAATCATTAGTTTAACATAATTAGGTTAGTAAACATTTTTTGGCTTACTGAAGTCTGCATAAAGCCTTAACGGTATACCGGCAGTGCATTTAGAAGAATTCCGTAATGTTATCATTTTATATTTAGGTATAAAGTCGATTTTCTTGTATTTACACATTTAGCAATCGATATCGAAATGCTTCAGATAACTGGTTTAACATATTTAAGTTAATAAACCTCCATTAGCGAACTGAAGTTGACATAAAGCCATAACGGCAGGGCATTTGGAAGAATTCCGTAGTCTTATATTTAGGCATAAAGTCGATTTTCTTGTTTATACATATTGTGCAATCGATGTCGAAATGCTTCAAATCATTAGTTTAACATATTTAAGTTAATTAACTTTCTTTAAAGTATTGAAGTTGATATAAAGCCATAATGGCATAACGGCAGTGCATTTAGAAGAATTCCGATATCACATATTTAGGTATAAAATCGATTTTCTTGTATATATACATTTAGCAATCGATATCGAAATGCTTCAAATCATTAGTTTAACATATTTAAGTTAATAAACCTTCTTTAACGAACTGAAGTTGGCATAGAGCCATGGCGGCATAACGGCAGTGCATTTAGAAGAATTCCGTAATCTTAAATTTAGGTATAAAGTCGATTTTCTTGTATATACTCATTTAGCAATCGATATCGAAATGCTTCAAATCATTAGTTTAACATAATTAGGTTAGTAAACATTTTTTGGCTTACTGAAGTCTGCATAAAGCCTTAACGGTATACCGGCAGTGCATTTAGAAGAATTCCGTAATGTTATCATTTTATATTTAGGTATAAAGTCGATTTTCTTGTATTTACACATTTAGCAATCGATATCGAAATGCTTCAGATAACTGGTTTAACATATTTAAGTTAATAAACCTCCATTAGCGAACTGAAGTTGACATAAAGCCATAACGGCAGGGCATTTGGAAGAATTCCGTAGTCTTATATTTAGGCATAAAGTCGATTTTCTTGTTTATACATATTGTGCAATCGATGTCGAAATGCTTCAAATCATTAGTTTAACATATTTAAGTTAATTAACTTTCTTTAAAGTATTGAAGTTGATATAAAGCCATAATGGCATAACGGCAGTGCATTTAGAAGAATTCCGATATCACATATTTAGGTATAAAATCGATTTTCTTGTATATATACATTTAGCAATCGATATCGAAATGCTTCAAATCATTAGTTTAACATATTTAAGTTAATAAACCTTCTTTAACGAACTGAAGTTGGCATAAAGCCATGGCGGCATAACGGCAGTGCATTTAGAAGAATTCCGTAATCTTAAATTTGGGTATTAAGTCGATTTTCTTGTATATACACATTTAGCAATCGATATCGAAATGCTTCAAATCATTAGTTTAACATATTTAAGTTAAAAAACCCTTTTTTTAACGAACTGAAGTTGGCATAAAGACATGTCGGCATAACGGCAGTGCATTTAGAAGAATTCCGTAATCTTAAATTTGGGTATAAAGTCGATTTTCTTGTATATACACATTTAGCAATCTATATCGAAATGCTTCAAATCATTAGTTTAACATATTTAAGTTAATAAAGTTTCTTTAACGCACTGAAGTTAACATAAAGCCACGGCGGCATAACGGCAGTGCATTTAGAAGAATTCTGTAATCTTAAATTTGGGTATTAAATCGTTTTTCTTGTATATACACATTTAGCAGTCGATATCGAAATGCTTCAAATCATTAGTTTAACATATTTAAGGTAATTAACCCTCCTTGTCTTACTGAAGTCTGCAAAAGCCTTCACGGCATAACAGATTTGCATTTAGAAGAATTACGTAATCATATATTTAGGTATAAAGTCGATTTTCTTGTATATACTCATTTAGCAATCGATATCAAAATTCTTCAAATCATTAGTTTAACATATTTAAGTTAAGTAACCTTATTTAACTTATTGAAGGAGATATAAAGCCATGGCGGCATAACAGCAGTGCATGTAGAAGAATTCCGTAATCTTATATTTAGGTATAAAGTCGATTTTCTTGTATATATGCATTAAGAAATCGATATCGAAATGCTTCAAACCATTAGTTTAACATATTTAACTTAATTAATCTTCTTTAACGTATTGAAGTTGATACAAAGCCATGGCGGCAAAACGACAGTACATTTGGAAGAATTCCGTAATCTTATGTTTAGGTAGAAAGTCGATTTTCTTGTATATATGCATTAAGAAATCGATATCGAAATGCTTCAAAACATTAGTTTAACATATTTAGTTGATTAACCGTCTTTATCTTGCTTAAGTCTACAAAAGCCTTAACGGAATAACGGCAGTGCATTTGGAAGAATTCCGTTATCTTATATTTAGGTATAAAATCGGTTTTCTTGTATATACAGATTTAGCAAGCAATATCGAAATGCTTCAAATCATTATTTTAACATATTTAAGTTGATATAAAGCCATGGCGGCATAACGGCAGTGCATTTAGAAGAATTCCGTAATCTTATATTTAGGTATAAAATCGATTTTTCTTGTATATACACTTTTGGCAATCGATAACGAAATGCTTTAAGTCATTAGTTCAAAATATTTAAGTTAATTAACCTTCTTTATCTTACTGAAGTTTACATAAAGCCACAACGGTATAACGGCAGTGCATTTGGAAGAATTCCGTAATCTTTTATTTAGGTATAAAGTCGATTTTCTTGGATTTACACATTTAGCAATCTATATCGAAATGCTTCAAATCATTAGTTTAACATATTTAAGTTAATAAAGTTTCTTTAACGCACTGAAGTTAACATAAAGCCACGGCGGCATAACGGCAGTGCATTTAGAAGAATTCTGTAATCTTAAATTTGGGTATAAAGTCGATTTTCTTGTATATACACATTTAGGAATCGATATCGAAATGCCTCAAAGCATTAGTTTAACATATTTAAGTTATTTAACCGTCTTTAACGTATCGAAGGTGATATGAAGCCATGGCGGCGTAACGGCAGTGCATTTAGATGAATTCCGTAATCTTAAATTTGGGCATAAAGTCGATTTTCTTATATATACACATTTTGCAATCGATATCGAAATGCTTCAAATCATAGGTTTAACATGTTTAAGTTAATAAACCTCCATTAGCGAACTGAAGTTGACATAAAGCCATAACGGCAGAGCATTTGGAAGAATTCCGTAGTCTTATATTTAGGCATAAAGTCGATTTTCTTGTATATACATATTTTGCAATCGATATCGAAATGCTTCAAATCATTAGTTTAACATATTTAAGTTAATTAACCTTCTTTAAAGTATTGAAGTTGATATAAAGCCATAACGGCATAACGGCAGTGCATTTAGAAGAATTCCGTTATCATATATTTAGGTATAAAATCGATTTTCTTGTATATATACATTTAGCAATCGATATCGAAATGCTTCAAATCATTAGTTTAACATATTTAAGTTAATAAACCTTCTTTAACGAACTGAAGTTGGCATAAAGCCATGGCGGCATAACGGCAGCGCATTTAGAAGAATTCCGTAATCTTAAATTTGGGTATAAAGTCGATTTTCTTGTATATACACATTTAGCAATCGATATCGAAATGCTTCAATTCATTAGTTTAACATATTTTAGTTAATAAACCTTCTTTAACGAACTGAAGTTGGCATAAAGCCATGTCGGCATAACGGCAGTGCATTTAGAAGAATTCCGTAATCTTAAATTTGGGTACAAAGGCGATTTTCTTGTATATACACATTTAGCAATCGATATCGAAATGCTTCAAATCATTATTTTAACATATTTAAGTTAATAAAGTTTCTTTAAAGCACTGATGTTAACATAAAGCCACGGCGGCATAACGGCAGTGCATTTAGAAGAATTCCGTTATCATATATTCAGGTATAAAACCGTTTTTTTTGTATATACACATTTAGCAATCGATATCGAAATGCTTCAAAACATTAGTTTAACATATTTAGTTGATTAACCGTCTTTATCTTGCTTAAGTCTACAAAAGCCTTAACGGAATAACGGCAGTGCATTTAGAAGAATTACGTAATCTTATATTTAGGTAAAAGGCCGATTTTCTAGTATATATGCATTAAGCAATCGGTTTCGAAATGCTTCAAATCATTAGTTTAACATATTTAAGTTAATAAACCTTCTTTAACGAACTGAAGTTGGCATAAAGCCATGGCGGCATAACGGCAGCGCATTTAGAAGAATTCCGTAATCTTAAATTTGGGTATAAAGTCGATTTTCTTGTATATACACATTTAGCAATCGATATCGAAATGCTTCAATTCATTAGTTTAACATATTTTAGTTAATAAACCTTCTTTAACGAACTGAAGTTGGCATAAAGCCATGTCGGCATAACGGCAGTGCATTTAGAAGAATTCCGTAATCTTAAATTTGGGTATAAAGGCGATTTTCTTGTATATACACATTTAGCAATCGATATCGAAATGCTTCAAATCATTATTTTAACATATTTAAGTTAATAAAGTTTCTTTAAAGCACTGATGTTAACATAAAGCCACGGCGGCATAACGGCAGTGCATTTAGAAGAATTCCGTTATCATATATTCAGGTATAAAACCGTTTTTCTTGTATATACACATTTAGCAATCGATATTGAAATGCTTTAAAACATTAGTTTAACATATTTAGTTGATTAACCGTCTTTATCTTACTGCAGTCTACAAAAGCCTTAACGGCATAACAGATTTGCATTTAGAAGAATTACGTAATCATATATTTAGGTACAAAGTCGATTTTCTTGTATATACTCATTTAGCAATCGATATCAAAATTCTTCAAATAATTAGTTTAACATATTTAAGTTAAGTAACCTTATTTAACTTATTGAAGGAGATATAAAGCCATGGCGGCATAACAGCAGTGCATGTAGAAGAATTCCGTAATCTTATATTTAGGTATAAAGTCGATTTTCTTGTATATATGCATTATCGAAATGCTTCAAACCATTAGTTTAACATATTTAAGTTAATAAACTTTTAACGAACTGAAGTTGGCATTAAGTCATGGCGGCATAACGGCAGTGCATTTAGAAGAATTCCATTATCTTATATTTAGGTATAAGGCCGATTTTCTTGTATATACATATTTAGCAATCGATATCGAAATGCTTCAAATCATTAGTTTAACATATTTAAGTTTATAAAGCTTCTTTAACGCACTGAAGTTAACATAAAGCCACGGCGGCATAATGGCAGTGCATTTAGAAAAATTCCGTTATCATATATTTAGGTATAAAATCGTTTTTCTTGTATATACACATTTAGCAATCGGTATCGAAATGCTTCAAATCATTAGTTTAACATATTTAAGGTAATTAACCCTCCTTGTCTTACTGAAGTCTACAAAAGCCTTAACGGCATAACAGCTTTGCATTTAGAAGAATTACGTAATCTTATATTTAAGTATAAAGTCGATTTTCTTGTATATACTCATTTAGCAATCGATATCAAAATTCTTCAAATCATTAGTTTAACATATTTAAGTTAAGTAACCTTATTTAACTTATTGAAGGAGATATAAAGCAATGGCGGCATAACAGCAGTGCATGTAGAAGAATTCCATTATCTTATATTTAGGTATAAAGTCGATTTTCTTGTATATATGCATTAAGAAATCGATATCGAAATGCTTCAAAACATTAGTTTAACATATTTAGTTGATTAACCGTCTTTATCTTACTTAAGTCTACAAAAGCCATAACGGCAGTGCATTTGGAAAAATTCCGTAATCTCATATTTAGGTATAAAATCGATTTTGTTGTATATACACATTTAGCAATCGATATCGAAATGCTTCCAATCATTAGTTTAATATATTTAAGTTAATAAAGCTTCTTTAACGCACTGAAGTTAACATAACGCCGTGGCGGCATAACGGCAATGCATGTAGAAGAATTCGGTAATCTTATATTTAGGTATAAAGTCGATTTTCTTGTATATACTCATTTAGCAATCGATATCGAAATGCTTCCAATCATTAGTTTAACATATTTAAGTTAATAAAGCTTCTTTAACGCACTGAAGTTAACATAACGCCATGGCGGCCTAACGGCAGTGCATGTAGAAGAATTTCCTCACTTGCGTGAACTTCTACATATGACTCCATCCTCCGTAAAGAAGGTTAATTAACTTAAATATGTTAAACTAATGATTGGAAGCATTTCGATATCGATTGCTAAATATGTATATACAAGAAAATCGAATTTATACCTAAATATAAGATAACGGAATTCTTTTAAATGCACTGCCGTTATGCCGTTAAGCCTTTATGTGGACTTCATTGCGTTAAAGAAGCTTTATTAACTTAAATATGTTAAACTAATGATTTGAAGCATCTCGATATCGATTGCTAAATGTGTTTATATACAAAATCGACTTTATACCTAAATATAAGTTTACGGAATTCTTCCAAATGCACTGACGTTATACCGTTATGGCTTTATGTTAACTTCAGTTAGTTAAAGAAGGTTTATTAACTTAAATATGTTAAACCAGTTATTCGCAGCATTTCGATATCGATTGCTAAATGTGTATATACAACAAAATCGACTTTATACCTAAATATAAGATTACGGAATTTTTCCGAATGTACTGTCGTTATGCCGCCATGGCTTTATATTAACTTCAATACGTTAAAAAGGGTTAATTAACTTAAATATGTTAAACTAATGATTTGAAGCATTCAGATATCGATTGCTAATTGTGTATATACAAAAAAATCGAATTTATAGCTAAATATAAGATTACAGAATTCTTCTACATGCACTGCCGTTATGCCGCCATGGCTTTGTGTTAACTTCAGTGCGTTAAAGTAGGTTTGTTAACTTTAATATGTTAAACTAATGATTTGAAGCATTTAGATATCGATTGCTAAATAAGTATATACAAGAAAATCGACTTTATACCTAAATATAAGATAACGTAATTCTTCTAAATGCTTTGCCGTTATGCCGTTAAGGCGTTTGTAGACTTCAGTAAGATAAAGAGGGTTAACTAACTTAAATAGGTTAAACCAGTTATTTGAAGCATTTCGTTATCGATTGCTAAATGTATATATACAAGAAAATCGACTTTATACCTAAATATAAAATTACGAAATTCTTCTAAATGCAGTGCCGTTATGCCGCCTTGGCTTTATGTTAATTTCTGTTCGTTAGAAGAGGTTTATTAACTTAAATATGTTACACCAGTTATTTGAAGCATTTCGAAATCGATTGCTTAATGCATATATACATTCAAACATAGATACAATTTCTCTGAATGCACTGCCGTTATGCCGTTAAGGCTTTTGTAGACTTCAGTAAGATAAAGAGGGTTAATTAGCTTAAATTTGTTAAACTCATGATTTAAAGATTTTCGAAATCGATTGCTAAATGCATATATACAAGAAAATCTTTTTTATACCTAAATATAAGTTACGGAATTCTTCCAAATGTACTGTCGTTATGCCGCCATTGCTTTTTATCACCTTCAATACGTTAAAGAAGGTTAATTAACTTAAATATGTTAAACTAATGATTTGAAGCATTTCGATATCGATTGCTAAATTCGTATATACAACAAAATCGACTTTATACCTAAATATAAGCTTACGGAATTCTTCCAAATGTACTGTCGTTATGCCGCCATTGCTTTTTATCACCTTTAATACGTTAAAGAAGGTTAATTAACTTAGATATGTTACACCATTTATTTGAAGCATTTCGAAATCGATTGCTTAATGCATATATACAAGAAAATAGACTTTATACCTAAATATAAGATTAAGGAATTCTTCTAAATGCCCTGCCGTTATACCGTTATGGCATTATGTGAAGTTCAGTAAGATAAAGAAGGTTAATTAACTAAAATATGTTAAACTAATGATTTGAAGCATTTCGATATCG